>JAQFYB010007834.1:0-10400 GCA_034694085.1 Pogonognathellus longicornis
TGACCTGTATTCCTCTGACCTTTTTCGCCACTTTTTTCTGACCTGTTTGGCTTGACCGATTCGCCCTGCTACCATACCACACGGGTAAGCAATAACGCCATATAGGACTGCAATTTATAGATTGCGACTGGAGCGGAAAATACCTATCGTATTACATTTTCCGTCGCTTTGCAATAAAACGCATAAACCTTAATGGCAATCTATACAAGATAGATTTAATGTGTACTCTATCACAAATACTAACAGTCTTTTTATTACACATCTTCCAGTTGAAAACAATTATATTATAATGTAAGATATCGGGTTTGTTTACTATTCAGTGTATTCTGGTCGCTTTATTCTGTTTCCTATGTATTTTTGGAGTAGTAACCATATAGTCATAGTCATGTCATTTTATCCATCAACTTATTATAGTTTCAAGACATCAATTTAATAATAACGGCACGACAATGGCAAAAACAATTAAAGTAGTTATTGTGAAGTCTGACTGAGACAGCTATTTACAATGCGTATGGGTTGTAATTAGGTGTCTCGCTATTTGAAATTTGAGGTAGACAGGAAGGAGATAAATGATATCAGACATTCCGTTCATACTATTCTGTTGATTTTAAGTATCTAAGTGGTTGCAATTGTATTTAGTGATGGCTTTATATTTTACTTTTAAATAAAAAATTGTTAAAAAGTTCAAAAATTTGTAGTAATTGAGTGTAAGGATGATAAAACAAATTTTAGTATATATATAGCTAGTTCAGTACAACTTCTATTTACTTTGTTGGTTAATATCAAGGCAATCATTATCTCCGAACAGTTTAATATAATTAATTTGTTCATTAATTTAGTGGACATTTTCTATTTGACATAAGTAATACAGCTACTTGTATAGTATCGTGCATTCGCTGCCATAGTATTGTATTGTAAAGGTCTTTCATAAAGAAATATATTCTGTTGGTATACAAAATGATTATATAACAAATGCTATGAAAAAGACACATTTTCATTATGCCTATGAGTGTAATTATACGATATTGGTTGTGGACATAATTTACAAGTAAACATAAAACGATTCTTGGTAAAATAATTTCTTTTTAAAAAATCGGTGAGCGTCCTGATTAAATTATTTGTCTTTCCGTAGCTGTGTAGAGATTGTATTTGTTTGTTCATGATTTTTGGGATAATATAATGTAGCCAATAAATTATTACATCTTTTGATTTGCTTATATAGCCTGATTAAATTAAACGGTTCACGATATTTCCAACATTAAATGACAATTTAAATAAATATCGCCCAAATTAAATCGTTGCCTATTCTGTTATTAAATATCAAGTGATATGGTGAAGGAGCACCACACTTTTTATTAATAGTACGTAGTACGTACCTAATTAAGTAAATTAGGTAAATAAAAGTGATTACTTGTTACGTAATTCCATTGTTTGCAAGGACGAGTATTGAGATTAGCAACGGATTGCTTTTTATGTTTTCTCCATCACCGAATTAATTAAGTTGCTTCGGTAGGTTTTTCAAGTACAATTGTTTTTCATAATCATTTTTTGTTTCAAAATTTAAAAAAATCTTTAATTACACATGCACTGAACAAAATATTTTACAAGAAACTATAACGATTCCAATTGCATAAGATGGAAAATCGAACTACATGTTTATTTATTAAGGGTGCCAAATAATAAATAATAATAAACGACAAGTGCAAAATCGAATGGTGAGCAACATCACATTTGTGAATGACACTTTCCTCGTCGCAATATTTTGTTCATTATGTCCACATTTGTACCCCATGGTTCAAATATTTAAAAGGGTAAAACTATCTGGTTTTAAAATTTTAAATCCGTAAATAATTTTGGATTTTGTTATTCTTTTTCAATTGTTATTCCGCCAATACTGCAACACTTGAAAGATGTTAAATCAATCGCTTTGCTGCACCGTGATTACGAAAAGTTAAATCGCCATGGTAGCACAAATATATGGAAATACGGTATAACCAGAGAAATTAATGTGAATGTACATAATACTTCAGTAAACTATTACAAAAAACATATAAGAAAGTCTCGACAGCACATTGTAAAGGTAGATGGCTTATAAGCTAAATATTGTATATTCAATACTGAAAATGAAGTAGCAGAATATCAGTAGGAATGCATAGTATTAGTATGCAGGGCCGGTAATAGGCACATACAACACATGCACTCGCATGGGGATGCTGAGTAAGGGGGGATGATTTTTTTCGGGTTCTACACTAGATATTTTAGCTTTTCTGCAGTAAATTATAAAATGACTTATATGCAAAGATAAAGTATGCAGTATTCACATCAAACATGTACCTTTAAATTATGATATTAATTATTGTCTAACTAAATTGGAAATGATTATAAAATACAACTAGGTGATGTAAAACATAAATGCTGGGCATTATACTTTAGAATTTTTCGCTAAGAATTTTTACATCGTATTGCACTTTTTACTACTCCATATAAACTGTAAAGGGGAATGACCTTATCATGCTTGCATGGGGATGCCGAATCCTATGACCGGCCCTGTTAGTATGCATGTGAATGTCAACTAACTGAACGTAACGTAATGTGCCCAAAGTATTTTAAGAAAAGCTTCATACCCCATCTATGTACTGCTCTTTGTAAAATTGTGCAAAGTCTACTTACTCTTATTATATTGTCTCAATCAGTTTAGTAACTCTATACTGCATACAATAATTTTTCTAAGTGTTTATTACTGTTTTAGGTTACTCATTTTTACATTAAGCAACAACATTTTATAGCTATGATACATATAAATTAAATTAGAACTGTGATTCAATTTTTGCATACTTTTCACTTCGATACTTTTGGTAAGGTCTTCATTGTGTTACTCGTAGTATCCCATGATTTTCAATTTTGCGTATGTGCACATTTAAACCATAAAAGCTTTTATAACGATAATCTCTTTATTCATAGCAGACCTGTGTGGTAAAATAGGAAATGTATGCACAATCGATTGATATTTAAAGCATGATGGTAATTAATTTTGATCATTATAGCCAACTCAAATTTTTACAATAAATTTTGAAATCATGACACTTTATTCTTTAACCTTCTCGATCATGAGCTCAAATTCACAGATCTGAAATGAAAAGTACAAAGTCCAGGTTTGAAATGCAAAAAAATTGATGGATGTGACGCAATGACCTAAGATGCTTTGTTAGTCTTAATAACAGCTGGGTAGCTAAATAAAATGACAGACTTAGAAACACATAGACAGACTATCTGAAATTAATAATGTTTTACTCAATTAGTAATAACGTGTATTATAATAAGCGTAATAACGTGTAATAACACGTATTATAAAATTGGCGTAGTTAGAAGTAATGTTTTAGTAGAACGTTATATTAACCATACAATTACCAGATATTTACACAAACGGGTATTTAATGCATTTACTTCTATAATTAGCATCGATGTATAGTAGAACCACTGGGTTTCCCGGTTGCATATTGGTTTCTGCAGTGGTGACAAGAGTTTGCAAAAAACTACAACATACCAGTTCAATTTTCCAAAAGGAATGAAAACTCGCAATGCTTTCAGAAATATCGTTGAAACATATTCGAAAAACTATTCTTGTGGCAGAATTTTTGAAAATATTGCCTTTCAGCTGGGAAATTAATAAATCCGGATTTTCAGTGGCCAAATCCAAAGCTCATTTGCTGATTTGGAGAATAGTAGGATGGCATTATTTATTTTACTCTGTGTACAACCTGCTCCGTTTGTCTGCTCAAGTCTCACATCCTCAAAAGAACTACCCAGAATTAACAATGATCATTTTGTTCTCTGTGGGATATTTCAGCGTATGGTGCTGCTTCAGAAATTTGGATGTCAAAAAACATGAAATCGTTTGGTTCTTTCAGCAGATGGTTGTGTTTCACAAAAGGGTCAAAAGTAAGTTAGGGGCTAAGAAAATTGTAGTTTTCTTAGTACATAAATTGTTATTTTAAAAATTATTAGTGCGCGCTTTCAATTTTTTTGAAATATTGTCTTTGTTTGTAATTTTTGATCTTAGTAAATTTGATTACAGATTGTCCAAAGGAATCGAAAAACGGACCCAAGAAAATGTTGTTGATGACAATATTTTTCAGCTATGTTGTCGTTTCTGCTTCGTTATTTTATGTATTTCTGTTTACCGCATTCCCCACTCAAAAACAGTACGTATTTTCCGTTGTTCCTCCAAAGTATCGGTCTGTGGCGGTATTTTTCCTGTTTTGGACCTTCGAGTTGATGTCAAAAACCAGTGCATGCGGAATCTTCCTATGGCAATCGTATTTTCTTACGATGTACCTCACAATAGCTCCAAACTGGATCACTTCTTTGTGGTATAATTTAAAAAAAATTACCTACCATGCTTTTGTGAACATACTATGGACGTGTAATTTCATTACCAACTTAGAGTGACAAAATTGAATTAATTTTAATTTGAAAAATAAATTACAAAAAATAAATTCGTTCCACAAATCATTACATCATTTGGAAGTCTTGAGTCAATGTTTGAATACAAATAAATGTTGTAATTTTTGCACAAAAGTATCAAATGAATTTGTACTAGCCACTAACAAAACCAAATGTTTTGCTTCTAAATAGTTTATTTTGTACTTTTTTAACCATACAAAAAATTAACATAATTAAGACCATTTCTTAACTTATAATTTCTGTCTTTGATTTCAGTGGTCGAAAAAATTATTTGAGGGAGCAATTGAAAAATTTTCGCCGACTTCGTTTAATGAACATTTTTTACAACGTTTCGTCTATTCGAGTTTTGCTTCCAAGTTATTTCCTGCTGCTTTCTTCAGCAGCGTTTCTTGGGCTTTTTGGTGTAATTAGATTTCATGATGAAATTAGCATCTTTTTTCTGGCTGTCTACCAATCCATCCTATCTTGCGGATTATCTATTGCGCTTCTGATACTTTTCGTGGCATCGAATGTACACTACAAATCAACCAAGCATTGTGAAAAATTCAAGAGCATTAACAAATTGGATCCGGTGACAAAAAAGACCATTGCTAGCATGCGTTCTTTTGGAATTCGATTCGGGGTTCTACGGAATATCACCAAAACTGACGTGATATACTTTCTCTTGCACCTTTGCAATCTAAATATATCGTTGCTGGTTGCATTTCCGAAAGTATAAAGTCATGTATTATTAGTAGTATTTTCATTTTATAATATAGGTAGGTACTAATAATTGTAGGCACTTGCTTAAATGATTAAAAAATGTACATACCTACCTAGGTAATAAAAAATACAAAAAGATACTGCTTTGATTCATTGTGAATAAGGAGGCTAATTAATTATAAAATGGCTTGCAAGGTAGTTTACAGAAATAAACTATGAGTTTCTAGTCCTCAATTCTAATATGAATGAGATAGACAAAAAAATTGAGCCAGTTTGGCCCAAAATCAAAAACGCTTCATTTTTACCAATCAATATCTATTTTCAAGTGCAAGTGGCAAAGTTCCCCATTTACACGCCTCACCGCTAAAAATCATTGATTTTAAGAATTTTATTTGGTAATATATGTCTATTTGTTGTATTTTTGAGTAATGTATCCACCAAATTGTATAATAATGTAATGTTTAATCATCGTCTTCGGAATTTTTTCTGTATACAGTGACATGAGCTTTAAACTTCATTTTGTATTCATTTCCCATCCTGGCACTTTAAGACGATTATACTGCAAATTTATATATTTACTTTAAACATTAACGCAAAAAATGTATACCAAAATATATTTCACATGTTTAAAAAATGTATATAACCTAGCTTCAAGAAATATATTTTTTATAATTACATTTTAATAATTAAATACTTAGGAGTTGCAGAAACTAGCGTATATTGCCCAAAGAACATTAAAATAGCACAAATTCCCTAAAGTAGCATTTCGAGATCCTAATTCTCTCTTAGTCTAACTCAAATATGTGGCGTTACGCGTAATACACTAACTCAAATATGTGGGTTTTACGCATAAGACACTAACTCAATGTATTAGGTGTAGGAGATAGTGTATTACGCGTAACGCCCACATTATTTGAGTTAGACTAAAAGAGAATTAGGGTCGCGATTTGCTATAGAACTCAAGAAAAGTTGTTAGACAATAGCAAAATAAAATTCAAAATATAGCCTCGTTATGGCACGAAACGTACAGATACTAAGTCTCCCCATGGTAGCTATTGGCAGAAAAAAGTAGCAAATGCAAACTTTTCCTGTTTCTAATTATGACTCCAAACTTTAATTATATTGATTATATTTAAACATCGTCAATTTATATAATCCATGTACGTTAGTTTTTTAATTATCTTGTAATAATTAAACAAGGGATTATTGTGAATGCCATAGGACAATAGTTTTTCCATATACATGAGACACATGAAGGAATGGCAGAATACAACTAGAACCAAATATTTGTAACTTCATTTGTGGCATTTGAAAGTACCTACTGCGTGAGGTAAAAGAAATGACTCGTCTCAATGCAATCATTATTGTTTTACTTTGGGTTTACTCAGTGAGTAGACATTTGGCTAAAACAGACTTTCAGTAACTTTGATTATTTATGCCAGATATGTACAGATTTAGTTGCATAATAAATTAATAATACAACCATGGACGCGTAATGCAATATGTCACGAATCAAAAAATTAGTTTATTTCAATCCATACATGATCTTTTAACAAGTTATATTCAAATGTAACCCCCCACCAATTATTGAATATAAAGGATATTCTACCATTCTTTATCTTAATGGTCTTTTATATATTTCAAAATAATAATCCAAAATTAAATTATAGCAGAATATAAGTTCAAAGCACATGCACGAAAAACTGAAAAATAGCATGTGTGCGTGCTTCATGTTATTTTGTCGAGTCATTCCAACGCACCTCTGACTGATCTGTGCTATAAACAGACTAAGAATTGCCAAAGAAAATCCGCGCGTAGTTTTGCAAATGGTGTAGCCAATCAGAGTCCTAAATTTGTCACAGTTTCTCAGATCAAGTTGTGCTAAACTGATCAAATAATTGGTGGATTATGCGTAGCCCTAATGCAATAACTGTCTAGATTTAACTTGTAGTTGCCGCAAGTTCTTTTGAAACTGTTGCCAAATTGTCAAAACTTTTCTTGACGGCCTCAGCGTACGAGTACAAATGATAGGGAAGATTGTGTTTCTTCGCCAAAGCCTTGACTCTTTCCCGACAATATTTGTTTCTGTATTGAGGCATCGTAGGAAATAAATGGTGTTCGATTTGGTAGTTGAGATTCCCCATCCAGTAGTCCACCCACCAGGAAGATCGAACGTTGGCCGTGTGGATCAAAGAGTACTCGACCCAATGTGTAGGTTCATTTGTTACCGGCAGATGAGAATGAGACAGAGTGAAATTTCCTAGAAGGTAAATGCTGGTTAACCATGCAACAATGATGTAATTGAAGAATCCCATCGCTCCAATGAAGATTAAGTAGTGCAATGTCATGTACACCAAATCCGAGTATTTTCTTTTGCTGATGCAGTAAAGAGGATGCAGGTACAACTTCCATAGCGCCATTATGATAAACGTGTCACACAAAGCAAATAACCACTTCTGTAAACAAAACGAATTTCAAATGCTAATAGTATTTCATTGTTCGACCATTATTAACATTTTAGTATAAAGCAAATGTGTACAGTATGCGTAGAGTAAAATGTGGTTGTGGTACTTGGTTTTGAATGAAAAAACGTTTGCCATCCTTGGGATTTTTGACTGTGTCCTTGTGGAAAGCAATGAGAGGAAGGCTTTGTATATCTACGTCATGCTTCACATGCTGAGGCATAGCATGATGTCGGAAATGCATACTAGACCACTGTGCTCCAGATGAACCCATGAATATTCCTGTAAAGATATTTTACTGATAATTCAACAGACATGAAATATAATACATAATAAGAAAAAATTATCAAGTACTTATTAACAGAAAATGTATTACATTTTCCTCTGATTCTCTCCAAGATTAAAATAAGAGAAATCAAATAAGGAGTCGGAATATATACATAATTTTATTGATGGACATAATATGATGTATGAATTGAAATTTGCTGACTAGCAATCAAAAATTAACGAATTAAATTTTTTATGGCGTATGAAACTACATTAGCGGTTAACTCCATTTTTGGTGGTTGGCTTTTAGAATGTAAAACTAATAGCAATAAATCCCAATCGTCAAAACTATCGTTAACCGATTATAGAATTTTATGCGCGATTTGGATAGTAAAATCGTTGTATAAAAGTCTCAACTTACCACATAGAAAACTTTGAAGTGCTTTGTCCAGCTTAGGTTTTCCCAACAGAGAGTGATGAGATCCTTCATGTTGTACCCAGCCAGAGCGTCCGGATCCAAGCGCCAAAAAAAATATTCCTCCAATTCTTGTCATCAAATTTTGAGGCTGCAACTGAAGACAGTAAACACCTACAGCACAAAGCAACAAGATTTCCAAAATTCGAACCAAGACATGCAATGGGTCAGGATTGAAAACCCCTTCTTTCTTTAGCGTGTCGTAAAGTTCCAAAAAGTCTTTTGTCATAGCTTTATTTATTTGTTCTTTTTTTGGGTCCATATTCATTTCTAAAATTAAATTAAATAAATTAAATAAATAATAAATTAAATAAATAAATAAAGTACAGAATGAGAAATCTTTGCAGAAAACAATTATAATTTTCAAATATTGTTAAATACGCTTTATTTCTTTATATGCGAAGATCATTCAAAAATGGTCAAAAAGTTAAAAGGAATGATTATTATTTTTATTTAGGTGCCTTTTAAATCCTGTTCAGTTAATTTTCTTTGTGGCAAGCTCTTCATAATACTCATGACCTTCTTAGTGGATCTTTGATGAAACTGCTGCACTGCAAGTGTTGAATCTTCTCCAGTTGAAATATACATATCAATAATTCGTCCACCTGGATGTCTTTTGCGCCACTCAGTAACATCATAGAATACCCCGTCGTACAGTAATTCTTTCTTCTTTTCCATTTTGAAAGAACCAACTTGAAAATATTTTAATAAGTTACTATTATTACGAATGGTAATAATAAATGATAAATGGTATAAATAATATAAAACAACGAACGCCAATACAATAGATTGAAAGAGTATTTAAAGTGGCTACTGATTTCTTACTACAATATTAAGGCCAATATGATTTTAGTTTTGCAGCTCCATCGCATATAATTGATCAGATTATTTATTATGCAGTAAGGTTTTATAACTTTGTATTATTGCAGGTTTTTCCTTCACGGTTAAAATGTTTTATGATTGCATTTACTCAGTATATAATTTGTGTAGTAGGATCAAATCGTTAGATTTTCCTACAATTGCATTATTATTATCTTAATATTATTATTATTTATTACTTTCCTTGATTTTCCATTTTGTATTCCAATTACATTGTACTTCCATTGCAGTGTATTTCCATTGCAAATTTGTTGTGAACATGCACGTGAAGAGTCAGGATTATACGTTGGAGGCTGCACGGCAAGATTCTACAGTATATGGAAATACATAGAAGAGGGGGGTCAAGATATGGCCCATACTAACAATCAGGTAGTCTGAGATGGAATTGTTTTTAAATAATTTTTTGATTTTGCACTTGGATCTAAATTAGATCCAACTTTTCAATGGATGCAATGTAAAAATATTAAAAAGTTGGATCTAATTGAGATCCAAATACAAAAAAAAAATTATTTTTAAAAATATTCCATCTCAGACTACCAGACTGAGACTGTTACTATTGGATATATCTTGGGGGGGGGGGGTAATAACCTAATTAATATATGTGGTACAAACGAATCTATAATTCCGTTTATGGAAAAAAAATTGAGCGATTTAAAAGGAAACCTCGGCAAATTGTATCAAATGCGTATGACAATTTTTTCCACATTTAATACCCTAATAATTTATTCTGGGACATGAGCACCCCTTGGCTACTTGCTTGGTTGTGAATTATGTGTCGCTTGTTTCATTTGGTCGAAGACGCTAAGTTTTGTCAGTTAACTTTCAAATCAATTAAGGTTTTACTATAAAAATCAGTAAGTCACTTTAAATCCAGTTGTAAAAAGATGTAAGTTGGTTTGCAAACAGTAACAGGTCGGGCACATTTTGGCTACTTGCTTAAATCCGCTTTACTATGGTATATTAAAAATGTGAGTATTTAATAAAAACGAATCTGTCCGTCTGCATCGAACACAGTATTGCAGCTTTTTAACAACAAGAGAACGACAGGTTTTTCTATTGATGATTGAATATGAAGCTTATTTCACTACACACAGTTGAAGCAGAAAGTTGAAGCCAGCTTAAACCGCCCACAAAGCGAGATACTCTAGTTG
>JAQFYB010007835.1:0-10398 GCA_034694085.1 Pogonognathellus longicornis
TAATATCTAGTGTAAGTCACAATAATCTGGGGGGTGCTTAAGCACCCGCAGCACCCTTAGTGGTTACGGCCCTGTGTGTAATACAGTAGAAGCTCGATTATCAGAACTAATTGGGGAATGAGGCAGTGAGGATCTCTGTAAGTTCGAAACACCTGTATTACATAGAGGAAAAGATGCCCCCAAGGATTTTGCTTGGGCATTTTAGTGTACTATGATGTATTTCAGTGTATTCTTGGGCACTTCTATGTATTCCTGGACACCCGCCTCACGAGTCACGATACACAGCGGTGTCAGTATATGACTGTATTTCAGATTGTTAGTAGATTTTCACGTTAATATAGATAAAGCCACATACACTAACATTAACTTGTGCTCAAACAGCGGACACAACTTTTGATTAAAATAGACCTTTATACTAACAGCTATTATCATAAAAGCCAACTTTAGTTGAATGTTCTGGGAGCACCGGATGCGATAAAGCGTAACGTTTGTATAAACATACAAATAAATCATTACTATAACTCTGTGTCCTTGTTGATAAGAATTTACATTGCGACAATCCAATTATGAACTCAATATTGTGTAAGTAGCGACATTCAGCTACTTTATAGGAGGGATAATCATGTCTGTCTGTCCGTGTGCGTATTATGCAGAACAATCTTATACATATATATCAATAAGGGTCATCAACATAGTATACAGTAGTAAAAAAATCACCAAAATCTGATTGTGGGATAATTTTGGGAGTTGAACTAAAAAAAAGTGAAAAAATTTCAAATTCTAAATTCGTGTTAAATTCAAAAATATCAACAAAACTCGATAGAACTTAATCATTTTTAGTGGTAACTTAGGCTGCTGATTTTGGAAAAACATTATAAATTCAAAATTTTCTACTTGAGCACTTTTTCAAAAATATCAGCAAAACCAGTAACAAAACCTACTGACCGGTAATTTTGAGTGCTAAATTGGAACAAAATACTATTTTTTAAATCTTAAATTTTATACTGATTATTAGTCTGCTGTAGCTACTTTTTTACATCTATTTGTAATAGTTTATTCACATCAAGTAGCACATCAGTGCTTGCTTACGGTGTTGTTATATAAACAGGTCGCGACTAGCAATAAATATAGTCGAATGCCTAGACATTATTTGAGAGTGTTATGCGTACATATTGAATGAGTCACCTTTCACCCATTTCTGTTGCAATTTCTGCATTATAGAACCATTTTAATGTCCAATTTCAACTTAGTCAGCGTTGACCTAAAATGAACTTCAAAACACGCATTAAACTTGCAAGATTTTACGCAGTGTTTACCATCTATTGTTCATTTTCTTCCACTCGTATTAAAACGTTATTTGGATTCGATTTTTTAGGCGACAGAAAGGCGGTTTGTATGGCCTTGGCAAATACTCTATGTATGTAACAATCAAATATAATGTCACGTGTAGATAATTTCGGTTAGATTACACTAGCTATTGCAGTAATGCATATGCAAATTCTATACAATATAATATAATTGTCGTTATTCGTCGTACCTCAGGCCTAGGCTCCTATGCTAATTAGTAAGTAATGTGCAAATTCACATTTATTTAGAGTAATGATAAAGAATTTTCAAATTTAAAGACGAGGAGATAATTAATTATATAATCACAAAAATCAATATCAGCGCTTCACTTTACGAGGTTGTACTTTAGTTTAATATTTTCAATACTATTATAATTATGCATAGGATTAAAGATTGATAATACATTGCATCTGTATCATGCACTCATAGTTGTGGTGGTGGTGGGGTTGGTAATG
Organism: Pogonognathellus longicornis; assembly: GCA_034694085.1. Lineage (NCBI taxonomy): Eukaryota > Metazoa > Arthropoda > Collembola > Entomobryomorpha > Tomoceridae > Pogonognathellus > Pogonognathellus longicornis. The sequence goes on from JAQFYB010007835.1 coordinate 1,803, forward strand.
AGATTGTGATGAGATCGATTTTTTTAATCCCAACCCCATAAGATAAAACTGCATAACTAATTAACTGGTTTATGTTCTTCTAGAGGATAAAGTATAACCGAGGTAGAAAACTGGATAAACTGTAGTGTGGGTGGACGAGGCAGGAATTACAAAATACGGTTCTGGCAGGAACAATTCAAAGCAACTGTTGTAGAGAGCAAAATTTATCTTTGCTCGTATCGCAATGTAACTACACAGTTTGAAAAAGTGGCGAGAGTTTAATTAAACTATTGCAGAAAATAATTTTGTATTCGGAATATTTCAGTACTACACCGTTTTAAATATTTAATACTTGTAATTAGTATTAATTACTAATTAAACTGTGCTAATTCTTTCTTATTGCTAGCATGTTTATCAAAAAATTAATCCCCAACCCCATATATTAAATTCGAATCCGACCTATGCATTTGCCATATAAACCCCAGGGTAGGAGTTAACTCTGGGGTCGATTGTTGGGGTTGACACCCTTTATATGTACCTCATGTTTGGTTTTGCCTCCCCCCTTAAATCCATTTCTGGACACGGCAAGGATACATTATTATTATTTATCCTTAATGAATACTTAGGAATTTTTCAAATATGAGACGTTATTTGACATGCCGGGGTATATACAGGTCACACATTGGGGGTAGCAAACATTTGTTACATGTGTCAATTTAGCAAATTTGTCTCAAATTTGCGCAAATTTAGTTCACAATCAATTAAAATTGCAACAAATTTGAGCAAATTTAAGTCAAAATTGCAAAAAAAATTGAGGTTTATTGCATTTGACCATATCCAGGAAAACCTTTTCTTTGGATTGTGTGAGAAACCTTAAATAACATCTTACCTCTAGTGTAAACAAAAATATATGTTGGGGGGGGGGGGCTTCAGTCCTCTAATCCCCCTTCCCCTCAAATGAGCCACTGTTGACATGTAATTCATTAATTAAATGAAAATTCATTGATAAATAATGTTTTTCTGTGGAATGATTAAATCTAAAATGCTTACAATTCAGAATTTCGACAATAAGTTTCACTAAAAATAGTGCTTACTCATTAATTGATTATGGATGAACTATAGTATAGTATTGCTTTCAGGTGTAGTGAAGATCATATAAAAAGCAAACTATTTTATTTGCGACACGTACGATGAACAAGCCAACGTTGGAGTATATTAATAGACCATAAATACCTAAGTGCATTATATGTATCAACTATATTTATAATTTCGATACAAACATTTAGGCAGAACACAATAACGGATTTAACTAAAGCGTTTAGCTGATAATGGTTATCATTTCGTTTAATACTTAATACTATTTTGAGCGCAAAGCTGAAACAAAGTTACAAGAGTCCATTCAATCAATCACGCTGAATTGAATATTAAACTGTACAGATAAAATAAGATTCACACAAACGACGTGTAATTTCACGTAATTACATCGTAAAACAAATAACGTATAACTCCGAACAACATCAAAGAAAATTAAATATTTTTACGGTTACTGATATAATGTGCAAAAACATGCACGTGTAGGCAATTATGCTCTATTTTAAAAAAATACGGGTGTAGGTATTTATGTTGTAGGTATTTTATAAAAATACACACGTGTAGGTACTTTTATGCTCTAATTGGTAGAAATACATACGTGTCGGTACTTATGCTCTAATGTATAAAAATACACATGTATTTTTTTATACGAGTGTATAAAATTATATACAAAAAATATCAACTAGCTTAGATCACTTGTTTTCCCATTAGTCATATTTCGCTGTTTGCCCCGTAAAATAAAGGAGTCTCAAACTTGGCGTTAAATCATGCTGATTGTTAAAACCACATTTGACATGACCAAATAATATCGATTGTTGAATATATAAAGGTGTTTAATAATACACTGAGGTAGTACCATGTTGACATTGTAGACAATATAAAAAATATTAAGGGTCCACTTTAATATCTCCAAGGTTGCAAATTAAGCCTGAAATCACTGCTTAAAAGTTGAATCGGGAAAGAATGAGCAACTTCTGTCAGAGTGGATCCAGAGGATTGTGCGTGGATGTCATTCGAAAGGCCATTTCTTGGAGAATGCGTTATGGCCCCTCGGTAATATGTCTCGTGTCCTTTCTGCTGTTATCAATGATTCATTCATGTATATTGGTGTTGCTTAGTGTGAATATTAATTTTTACACAACATGACAATATAAACTGGCTTAAACCTACTGAGAAGTTGTGTATTAGTCATTCGTGTAATCATTCATTGCAACTACTTCTTTACAAAAACAACGCGCTCATCCGTACAAAGGCACAAAACACAATTAATTATGCTGTGAGACTGACCGATACACAATAAAATCCTCAACCATTTACTTTTACTCACTGTAAGAAAATCATAAGCAGATTACCATCAGAATTCAAAATTCACTCAGACCACCTTCCAGCCACCTTCTCAAAAAAGGTAACTAGGTATTTATTTATATTGATCATAGGGTACTTATCATATTAAAGGCGATTTGCGACATACCTATATATGTTTTTACTATATTACAAACATTTCCACAAATGAGACTAAAGTGGATTTAAAATTTGTGCATATTTTTTCATGTCTTATGGAGTCTATTGATATCCCCCTATTCATTATTGGCAGCTATTTATAGATTTAATGTCTATTTACAGCTGCATATATTTAACATTTGTTTTAGTTCATAAAAACTCAAATCAAAATTTAAGTTTAAATTACCGGGATGCCTAATCTTTAGAGGATGGCCATTCACTGCTCAATATATAGTAGATTAGGAAGCATTTTCATATTATTCAACTATCAAACCAGTATTAAAGGGTAAAGTTCGTTCCGCACCAATGTCAGGTTCATATGTTTTAGCAGGACTTTTGTTTTTAATAAAATGTAATACCAAATAATTTTTGATTTTTGACTGACAAACACTTTGTGGCGTGTAATTTGTCAATATCCTTTTGGACCTATAACAGTTCCGGGGCTCAGATTTTTGTAGTGAGGGTGGGATATATCCCCGGGCGCTCCATACTCACAAAATTTTAAACAAATGGGAGCCTTTTCAAAGGTGCTACCATCCTAGGGAAAATCAAATTTTGGACGCTTCATCCTCGAAGGTCGCTTTCACAAAAATCGGAGCCCCGGCACGGAGTCTGTCCTGTAAATAAACTTATTTTGTGCACTTGCAATTGCAAAAAACGCATCATGTTATATTTTAGCTTTCGGTATGCTACGTTGTGATGTATATGTACATTAGTAACCGCACATAGCAATGCAAATACAGATATCGTAAATTTCGTAACTGCAACCTACCACTACTATACTCTCTTGTTGCTTCATTGTTGGTTACTATAATTGTATTTTATGTATTCAAAATTGAGAATTATATATTTTATAACCTTATACCCAAGTTAGGAAAAAGAGCATAATATCTAGGTACATAACATTTGAGCACCGCGAAAGTTTCACCCGAAAACGGGATAGGGTGAAACTGGTTGAAAATTGTCCAAGTTTTTCTCTTCATACGTGCACAAAACAAAACAGGGTACTTCCTTAGAAATCCTAGTTAACCTTGCGTCTTTGATCTGGAATTTAAAAATGTATATATTTGTGCACACAGGCGCGTACCCAGGGGCAGGGTTGCCAGATATACTTAAATCTTAAGTATTTTACTTAAATTTCACCCCATACTTAAAATACTTATAAGTATATTTAAATACTTAAATCATACTTAAAAATACTTAAACATGATAATTTACAAATCTCATAGAACTAACAAAACTGCCAGATGTATCTATAAGTAAGACGCTTTGTTTTAAAATAAATGAAAACAAATACTGAAGCAGCCGTATAGGTATTCTAAGTACATAGTCGTACTAACAACCACGATATGAAACGTAGTTCAATTTAATAATATTTCCACTTTGTTGAATTGTAAAGGCATATATTTCGAGTCCTTCTTCAATTTCATTTCAGTAGAAAACGAATGGACAAGCTAATAACACAATACAACGAATGTATCCTTAAATGAGCTGTCTGTACATTTAAAAAAACATAAATGAAGAATAAAAACCGAAACACAAGACAAACGACGCATTCTTCAAAAGTTAATTAAAATTTAAGTAAACTTTCAAGTCATGAGGAAGCAAGAGTCGGGAATAAATTAAATAAACGTATAAAGAAAAAAGAAAAAAAACATATGGAGCCCTGTATGCAGAAGGGTGTAGCTACAGTTAGTTAATGATTGTTCTTGCAAATGGCTATAATTTTAACAGATTAATAAATAAGAACTTTTAAGTTTTTTGCAAAGATACATGACAATATGACCATAACGAACAATTTTTGAGTAGTTTAAGTAAAAAGCCTAAAAGGAAATTATTTTACAATCAAAGTACTAAAATCAGAAAATTTTCGAGTTCCTGTTATAAATTAGTCATTTTTAGAGAAATGTGATACAAATTTTTGCGCTTCGCGCGAAAATGAGCACATAAATACCTTATGTTTTGAGTTTGTTCCCCCCGAAACCAAATCCTGGCTACAGTAGTTTAAAGGCCAATCAATACAATATATGAAACAGTGGTCTATTTTCTAAATAAAAAGAGCAAACAATCGCATTTTTTTGCATTTTGGCCATTTTATATACTTTTTTGCTTTGTCCCAAACATGTGACTTGAATAAGCCTCTGATTTGCAACCATACTTAAATTAGGTTGTTGACATCTGGCAACCCTGCCCAGGGGGTTGCACAGTGTGCATTTGCACTACACAGCATGCTCAAAAATTAGGTTATCTTACCATAAATGTTCAAAAAAAATTGGCACTAGGCGCGATTTTTATGAATTTTAAGTTGGTTTTGACCAAATTAATAAGCGCTATTATTATTAGTTAAATTAAACCTTATAGTCGAATTTTGATCTCCATACATTTAATTTCCGCGTACAATCTTGCTTTGCACCACCCAGCTTATGATCCTGAGTACGCGCATGTTGCTACATAAGTAAAAACCCATTAGATCCGGTAATAATATGGCCCGAACGGCTTTGAAACTTCATAGAAAATCACACACTGCAACGATTGGCATGAAAATTTCCATGCAGATAGTTTAATTAAGGGAAATTTTTTTGAGCCTTCGCGGGAGTTTGCAAGGCTGATATTAGATTTTATATTAATTTTCTACGAAAAGCTTCAAGTTACCATATGGTAACGCTAGGAGCTAATGGGTTTTAAACCCATCTAATTTGCTTATTGAAATTTATAATGAAGATGTTATTGTTATAAGATATCGTCGTTTTTGTCATACAAAGCGAAAAATTGAGTCTTAATCTCAATATGCGACAACTTAAGTTTTTCAACATTGTCGCATGTTGTTGTTATCAATTGTACTACCGTAATATTTCAGTGCATTCTTCGGGATTTCAATGTAGCATGATGTATTTCAGTGTATTCTTGGGCACATCCATGTATCCTTGGACACCCGTTATACGATACACAGCGGTCTGTATTTGATTGTGTTAATGACGGTATTAGTGGTATTACTAAGCGTTCGTAGATTTTCACGTGAATACAAAAGCCCACATACATAAACAATAACTTGCGCTCAAACAACAGACAGAACATTTGATTAAAATATACCTAACAGCTATCCTAACAGCTATTATCTTAAAACCCAACATCAGTTGAATGTTCTGTGAACACCGGATGCGATAAAATAACGTTTGAATAAACATACACATAAATCGTAATTATTACTCTGCGTCCTTGTTGATAAGAATTTACATAGCGACTTAACGAACGTTTGATATTTCACAGAATTCTCAACTTAATATTGTTTAAGTAGCGAGAGCTACTTTAAAGCAAGTGTAATCATGTATGTCTGTCCGTCTGCGTGTTGTGCAGAAAAATCTTACACATATATATCAAGGGTCCTAGCAACATAGTATACAGTAGTGAAAAAACCATTAAAATCTGATCGTGGCATAATTTTGGGTTCTGAACTCAAAAATATAGTGAAAAATTTCAAAAAATTTCAAATTTGTCATTTGTGTTAATTTTAAATATATATACAAAACTCTCAATAAAACTTAATTATTGTTTGTTAGTGGTGACTTAGGCTGCTGAATTTGGAAAACAACTACAAAAAATTCAGTTTTCTAATTGTGAACTTTTACAAAAATATCAGCAACACTCGTAACAAAACCTACTAAGTGGTAATTTAGAGTGTTAAATTCGAAAAAAATAGAATTTTCGTAAATTTTATAGTGATTATTAGTATTCTGTAGCTACTTTTTACATCTATTTGTAATAGTTTATTCACATCAAGTAGCATGTCAGTGCTTGCTTACGGTGGTGTTAAATAAACACGTCGAGACTGGCAATAAATATAATCGAATGCCTAGACAATATTTGAGTGTGTTATGCATGCATACAGATTGAATGAGTCACCTAATGATTCACCTTTCTTCCCATTTCTGTTGCAATTTCTGCATTAGAGAACCATTTTAATATCCGATTTCAACTGAGTTAGCGTTGACCTTAGGTGAACTTCAAAACACGCATTAAACTTGCAAGATTTTACGTAGTGTTTACCATATATTGTTAATTTTCTTCCACTCGTATTAAAACGTTATTTGGATTCGATTTTTTAGGCGACAGAAAGACGGTTTCTCTGGCCTTGGCAAATATTCCTTGTATGTAACAATCAAATATAATGCCACGTGTAGATTTTTTTGTTAGATTACACCAGCTAATGTATATGCAAATTTTATACAGTATAATGTAATCATGTTATTTGTCGTAACTCAGTCCGGCTCTTATGCTAACTAGTAAATGATGTTCAAATTAACATTTATTTAGAGTAATGATAAAATAGGTTTAAACTTAACCACAAGGAGACAATTAATTACATAATCACAAAACCTAATCTCGGCATTTTGCTTTACGAGGTCGTACTTTAGTTCAATATTTCTAATAGTAATTATGAATAGGAAAATTATTTCAATAGCGTTGTGATCAGGATTAAAGACTGCTAATATATAATAATAAAGAGTGCTAATACAATGCATCTATATCATGAATTCATCTATAGTTGTATACAAGGGTTGGGTAAGTGGAACTGCCCCCACCTAAATCTCAAAATGTTGCTGTTTGCCCTGAATGTGTAAAAATTGTGGAATTTATTACGTCACGCGCGGCGTCGATACATTTTAGATTGATTTTGGCCGAAATTGGCTCACATTTTTGCACGATTATTGAATCATGTGTAGTAAAGGTGGTGATGAGATCGACTTTTTTAACCCCGCAACCCCATAAGATAAAACTGCATAACTAAAAAACCCGTTTAGTGTCAAATGAAACTATATTGATGCAAACTAAAGAATACAATACAAATAGATTTCATATTTAATTAGTAATAATTTTTAACAATAACAGGTCCACAATCTGTTATAATTGAATTTCAAAAATTAATAGGTATAAATCAATTCCTTCATTTACATAAAGCTATAAGATGTGCTTTTTTTCCTTGAAGAAATAAATCGTTAAAGGTTGAACGATTCATTTATGTTCTTCTAGAGTATAAAGTGTAACCAGAGGCAGAAAATTGGAGAGAGCAACATTTATCTTTGCTCGCACCGCATTGTAACTACACAGCCTGAAAAAGTGTGGAGAGTTTAAACTATTGCAGAAAATAATTTTATATTCCGTAGTTTTACTACTAAAAAATTTAAATATTTAATATTTGCAATTAGTATTCTTATTGTTAGCATGTTTATTAAAAAATTAATTCCCAGAGGTTAAACCTCAACCCCAAATCTGAATCCGACCCCGGCCAGACCCCATGCATTTAAGGTATCTACCCCAACCCCATATAAACCTCAGGGTTGGAGTTAACTCTGGGTCGGTGGTTGGGGATTGACACCTCTTATATGTACCTTATGTTTGGTTTTGCCTCCCTCTGTAAATATATTTCTGGACACGGCGTGAATTGAATACATTATTACAGTTCATCCTTAATGAAATTTGAGACGTTATTTGGCATGCAGGGGTGTATCCAGGTCACACATTGGGGGTACCAAACATTTGTTAAATGTGTCAATTTAGCAAAAGGTCAAAATCAAGTCATTGCAACAAAATTACTCATAGGACGAAAAATAGAAAATTTGTGCAAATTTAAGTCAAAATCGCGAAAAATGTTTTTACGGCATAAAAAACAATTTTTTTTGGATGTTGTGAGAAACCTGATTACCTCTTACATCTAGTGTATAGTTCAAAACAAATGGGGGGGGGGCTTCATCCCCTTAAGACCACCCCCCCCCAATAAGCTACTACTAACTGGCATGTAATCCAATAATAAATGAAAATTCATTGATAAATAATGTTTTTCTATGTAATGATTTAAAATCTAAAATTCTTGCAAGTATTTAGAAATTTAACATTAAGTTTCACTAAAAATAGTGCCTACTGATTATGGATGAACTATATAGTAGTATATTGCTTTCAGGTACAGTGACCATATCTGACTGGGTAAAATCCGGGACATTTTTTGAAAATCCATTGACATTTTACCAAA
>JAQFYB010007836.1:0-10398 GCA_034694085.1 Pogonognathellus longicornis
CCATTCTCATGAGAATTTTGAGGATGTGTCTAAATTTGAGTAAAATACTCATGATTTGAGTATATATGGCAACCCTGGTCATTTCAATTAAACCAACTAAATTCTGCAAAATGATTCAAATTCATAATAATTCCTAACATAATTCAAGCATAAATTTTTCTTTGAAAAATGAAGTCACTTACTACCTATGTCAATGTTCAAGAATAAAATTAATGAGATCCGAAATTGTTGAGTGCGAATAGCGGTTGCATTCAAACGGTTGGTTGTTGAATATAAAAGAATTGCAAAATCCACTTATTACGTTATGATCATAGGTCGGATGAATATATATAAAAACACAAAAATATTTATTTGATATTTATTTTAAAAAAAGTAAAAATGATTATTTAGTGTTTAATTCATTTCAAAATATTTTATGACAAAATAGGTACATATAAAGCATCCATGATAGCAAATTCAGAACCCTAGATTAGAAACCAATCCTATTTCTAGGTTATGTCCTGTCCAGTTGCCAAAATCATTAGCTGTTTAATGCATAGCTTGCTAAATCAAACACTTCGTCGAAATGTGCTTTGTAAACGTTGAGTATAAACTACTAGTAAGTAGTTTTTTATCTTAAAGTGAGCTTATCTAAAATGACCGGTTTTGGTAAGTTTCAAAAATAGTATATTTTGCAAAATTGTCAATAGAATATATTGACAGATAAAAAGGATTTGCTCATTTTATCAAAAAACTGATACCTTTTTATTGATTGTTTAAACTAAATATGCTTAGAAGATTACTAATAATACCTAATTGAATTTTTCATTCATAAAGAGGTTCATTATTATTTATATATTCCAAATTGGAAGGAATTTAATTTTATGAACGTTTGACACTGTGCCTGGTCAATAGTTAAATACTTTTATGGGTTACTTTTCCCAAACATAATTTAGAATGTGAAAAGATGGAGATCAACCAATACGTAGTCGATACTTTTCCTTAAACAAGCAACAACTTAAATTCAGATTTCAAAATTATTTGAGACCAATGTTTTAAAACTAGCCAAAATGAGATAATAATATCAAAATATTAGCAAAAAATAATTAAAAGTTTAAATATTAATAATATTTATAATAGATGTTGAATATGTTTTCTTAAAATCTCAAATATTTGTTTATATGAAAATTTTTGTTTTCTAAAGTGCTTCTAATGACATGAAACATGAAAGATGGAGACACGAGGTCTCACATGTATAGAGAAAGAAATAGCCGAGTTAAAAACAAATTAATATCCGGACTGTGGTTATGGTATTTATGCTACGCTGCACTACTATGGCAGTCACACCACAACACAGAACTGTCTGCAATACCACAGATGGTTTTAATATGAAAACATAACTAACGGAATAGTGTGCAAGTGAAGTGCCTACAAAAGTTGTGCAGTAAGGTAAGGATTTAAGGATTAGAAAAGAGTTGGTATTTATATATAAACATTGGCTGCTGTGGTATTTGTATTTAACTTGTCTTGCGAGTTGTGAGTATGTGTGACATTGGGATTGGGATTGATCCGTTCATCATCCATTTGAAGTTTAGATTTTGACATTCTCATAGTGTTGAGTGTTAATATTATTTCTTATTTAAGTAAGACAAGACTGAAAGTAAGTACAAACGTGCACAAATGTACCCACTGTATTCTTGTTGATTTTTATTCTTGTACTAAATAATTTCTAATTATTGTTTTTGTAATTTTTCAGTAGTACAGGCTAATAAAAATCAACTTTCAAAATGGTTTGAAGTGAAAAGCTGAAAGCAAGAAGTCTGAGAGTCTGAAGGACTGTCTAAGAAAGAGCAATCAATCACTGCTGCAAACTTTGAAAGGTATAATACTGCAATAGGTAGGTAATATTGTTTTAATTCAACTGAAAATAATCACAAACGTTTTTATAAAATTTTGAATAATGAGTAAATAGAAATTACTTTTGTCCCTAAGGTGCTGCTGTTTGTTGTGTTTTCGTCATCTCGTTGTTGTGACCGTTTGTTCGTGACTAGTTCTCGCATTGAAATATTCACAAAATATATATAGGACGTCTCGGAGTAGTCTAAAACATTTGGATCCAAATCTAAAATTGGCAACTCATAATTCATTACCGGTCTCTTTTTTATTGGGAAGCTAATAACGTCTGATTCGACGAATGAAATAAATGGAAAGTGAAATGTGCACGGATAACTCCCATGAATCTTTTAACAATTGTGCAGTAACAGTGGAAAATAATCATGTTGATCAGACAATAGTGAAAAGAAAGGATGTGTGTCAGCATAATATTTGTTCATGCCCTGGGAGGTTGGTGGACACCGAAAGTCAAACTGAAACATTAGCTCCTGTTGTGTCTCCTCAAATAGAGACTGAAATTTTCAAGGTGAATGCTTGTAACAAGTATTGTTATTCATTTTGTTTATCATTATTGAATCACATTTTCATTCATTCTTGACACTTGCATATAACACGAAATGATGGAAATAAGCTGAAACGATTCAAATCTCTGTTAGTGTATGTATGTATGTTAATTTACATTGCATGCATAATAGGATTACTGTCACTTTCTTTAAAATTATTACCATTTAAACTAAAATAATTCAAGCATCAGTAAACAGTAAATAAATGCATCTTTGATAATTGTGGCAACCAATAATTGACGCGATTATTAAGCGTAAGACTAAACAAGCAAGTGTAATTAAGAGAGTGAATGAACTTTTATTACAGCATTGTGAGTAATATGTTTTTTATTGGTTTGTTTCCTTGTTTGTTTAATTGCATTGATATTATGTTTGTTAAAGTGTGTTATGTACCTATTTATTAGGTATGTCTATTTTAATATGACTAAATGTATATCAAATAATAATTTCAGCTGAAAAAAGAACTTGAAGCTTGTAACAAAGCGAAGGAAATGACAGTCATGAGATATGCCAATAGTGAGAAGGAAGTTCTAAAAGTAAAAAGACAGCTAGAAAATGCCGATAAACAAATTCAATCAAACCGTAAAGAAATGGAAAACATGAATAAAAAGAATGTAATGCTGTCATCGGAACGTGAACGATTGGCTTTGATGGTGGATTCTAAGGTAATCTGATGATTTTGAAACATAATACATAATAACAATAACTTTACGTATACATTTGTATACTTGTAAAAGGTTCAAAATGTTAATTATGACATGACAAGGTAAAATTGAAGGTTTACCTTACCTTGTTGTTAGATATGTAGAGAGAATAGAAACCTTTTTGAATGTCAGTGTCAATTTATTGAGAATGTAGTCCCAGAAAAGATTACTTCGCCAAATGATGAATATTCCATGCATCCTTCGGTTTCTCCTACCAATACTACAATATGCACAATACATATACAGGCTATGGCTATAGCAAGGGAATGTAAAGTCTTTTTCTTTTTAGTCTTTCATTCCTCCCGTTAAATTTTGTTTTAAAAAATGCTTCATTTTTGGTAAATAATTTTAGTCTACAATCTTTGTGTAATGAAATCATTCAGTCCAATTCAATTCAACATTTAACTTTATTTTTCATAATCACGACTTTTCTGTATTTAAGTCTTCATCGACGACGAAACAATTTTTAGGATTGAAGATTATCTAATTCAGAATGATCTGACTCCTACCAAGTGTTGTTATCGTTACCCTTTATTTACTTACATTAGTATCACAGGAGGCCAAAATTATGCGGATTTTTTTAAAGTTTATTGGTAGCTTTAAAGTTCGTAGAAGAAAAAAACCACAAACGACATACGGGAAAACTTAGAAGAAACAATTTCTGTCTCTACCTCTAACCGAAACTGTATAAAATATTTTATCGGTATTGAATTTATAAACTAGGCTGTATAAATTACTTTAGTACCGTCTATAGAAATTCTATTTTGTGTTTCAAAAGTTAATAATTATGTTTTTCTTAAAGGTTGTTGAAATCCAAAGTGTTCAAAAAGAGTTGGATCGTGTTAAATTGGAAGTATCGTCTCAAGAGTTTAAATTGAAGTGGACGCAAAGTAAACTTATCACAGAGAGCGAAAATCACAAGGTACTACATATTATGTATACATGTTTTTAATGATGTGTTTTTTATGTTAAAACACGAACAACAACAAAAATATAACTCGTGTTTATCGAACAACGAGTAGAAAAGAAAAATCTATAACTGTCAATCTCAAGAAACAGTTTTGTATTATGATTACGAATACATTAAATTGTATTATGAGCGTTATAGGACAGAAAGAATTTAAAACAATTAAATCAATCAATTGTAGAGTCAACATTAAGCACTATGCTACATTATACCATTTGCCTTTACAATCTGAATTATCCCTGCTTATTGGATTCCAACTGCTAAACTATTGATCCGTCACTTTTACTAAAATGTTCGTCGCTTCTTATGAGGTCTGACATAGAATTGAGAAAACGCCATACATTTTATGTACTACAAAAGTGAATAAATAGATATAATAGATATTATAATTATTAATTGATACCTACTCTTAATTCAGCTGCCGTCTAAAATTCCTAATGTGTTCTAAATATATCTAGTAATTTTACAATACTCAATGGTTTATAGGAAGCACAGCAAAAATTACAAGTTACTCAGCAAGAACTACAAAAAGCCTTAGCGGAAAATCAAAGTATAAAGGAGAAACTTGCTGCTTTTTCTACTGAAAACGTTATTGGTATGGACGGAGATGGTGTCAGCTCTGCAATCACTGATTCCATTGAAGCTTCAGAGTCGACCAGCGATGAAACACCCGCAACTTCTCCAAGCGAGTCGTCTGGTTATGTTAAAGAAATAGAAGCGATGAAAAAGAAAAATACAAGTCTAGTAAACGAAAATAATTCATTATCATGTCGAGTACAAAGTTTACAAGAAGAGCGATTAGTAATCGAACAAAAAATTGTACGTCTGCAAGAATCTAATGACCAGCATTTACATCAAATAGCTGCTTTACAATCAGATTTGGCTGCTGCTGAATCACTTAAAAATCAAATAAAACAGTACGATAATTTTTGGGAAATATATAAAATGTATTTAACTATTTCAAATTATTATTTGTAAATAAATTATTATATCTGCAGAGAAAAAGATAGAATCATCGCTCTTCAAAACGAATGTGCGCAGTTGAAAAGTAGACACACGGAATCACTCTCTGATATGACGGTTTGTCGAGGGAAAGAAGCTGAATTACTGGCATACACTCAGCAGGTTACGGAAAAGAATGTCTTACTTCAATCTGAATTTTCTTCCGTTGAAGCTAAGGTTAGTATTGCTATTCTTCTTTTAATATCATCATTGCCATAAAATATGTTTCTAGCTCCTACATGAACTCAATGATTTGTTTAGAGTCTAATTCTCAAAGAAGAAAATGAAAGCCTTAGATTGCAAATCCAAACAATTAAAAATGAAATAAAAGAGTTTGAAAAGACGGTAGCTCAACAAAAAAAGTCTTTTGAAATGGAAAAGCAAGTTCTTGAAAACGGTCAAAACAAATTACTTATGGACTTCAAAGAAGTCCAAAGGGAACTCGATGAAAAACGCGGAGAGATTATTATGCTTCAAAAAAAGCACAGTCAGAGTTTAAGGGTAAATTAAATATTATATAATATAGGTAGATATATTATTCAGATTGCTCCAATTACTTGAAAAATAATGTCATTCTTTTTCTTTGAAAATATAGGAACTTAATCGAGAACTTTGCATGACCAGACGTCAAATGAAAGATGTGGGTAATGGTGAAGTGATGAGTCATAGTTCTAGAACGAGTTCCAGTAGTTCTTTAAATAATTTAGATGTACCAATCAAGCAAAAGTCTACGGAGGATATTCTCATGGTAGACCGACAACTGGTAATTAGGACTTTTTCAGTGCCCTTTCATGCATCATGCTTTAATAATAGTTGAAGCTAATGATAATTGAAATACTTGGACTGTATAGGATCCAGAACTTCCCATGATTCCAGATCAACAAGCTTTAATTGAAAGAATTGTGAAACTGCAAGGCTCTTTAGCAAAGAAACAGGAAAAAATTGAATTCCTCCAAGAGCATGGTAAACAACTGGTTGAAGCCCTACAGAAGAAAAGTAAAATAATTCAATCGTATGCAATGTGCCAAGATGTGGGAGCATTAACTTCTGAAATATCAGAGAAGAATAAGGTAAAACTCTCTCCCTTTTAAATGATTAGATTGACACACTAAAACTGTATTCTATTAGTATTGGTTGAAAATGAAGTGAAAAAAGTAATATTTAATTAAATGATTTGGAATGTAGTTAGCGCTGGAAAAAATAATCACGGTAACTTTACTATTTAATGATAACGTTAGTTCATTTATACGTAGATGTAGATTTGTGAAACCGTGTGAATTTAATGTGTATGTAATTTAAAACAAGTTAAGTTAATTAGTTTAGTTACTACAGGGTACAAAATAACCATTACCCCCAATACTGCAGTCATATCTACAGCATAATCAAAAACTCAATGGACAATCTCCTCCCTCTCGCTTCACCTACATCAATAATATGCATTAATTTAAAATGTATAATAAGTATTTCATATTTTAATCTTAAGCAAAGGGGAAGGAAAAAGTACGTTGTCTTTTTTAAAATAAACCCCGGTGTAAATATTGTCAGGGAGTATCATTACTTAATTTTTAGTTCTTCAAGAACAATTTTAACAGGGAAACATTTATTGTTCCTCAGGATCATTTTTAATTCCTGGGAACTATCTTTATACCCCCAGGATAGGAATGAAATAGTTCCCTATATTAATGTCTTTTTTTCAAAAACCAGAAAACGGACAATAAAAATAAATTGTGTGTAATGCAAAACACTCCAATGTGAGCTAATTCTATATTCTAACTTTCCTAGAAAATTGAAAATGCAGGGAACTATTTTTGAGTCTTACGGAACTAACTTCCCTGATTTTTTGGTAACTAAATATAGTTCCTGAGTAGCGGTAACAATGAATTTTAGGCCTCCTGTTAATTTTGAAACTTTTTTATCAATGCGGAAAAAACCTTTACCGATTTTAATGTAATTTTGCAAGTGTATCATGTTTTAAATGCTGCCTTCGACTAATGAAGGCCGTGCATTAAGGTTATCCATGAAAAAGTTTTGACCGTGTAAATAATTAGTCTTTTTCTTTGGGTGAATACACTTTTATAACCTTCAACAATTTTAGACAAAATAAACTATAGTTCATGGTTCATTAGATACTCAAAAATTATCTGTACAAGATGATTACGGGAGGTCTATTTTACAGTGTCTTATATACAGCTTTGGTGGGCAATCATTATTTGGTGCCTTGTATGCATAATATTTTTCACGGATGAAGTGTCTATTTTTATGGAAGAACTATATAGTAATAGTAATATTGTTTGGTGTAGGCTGAAGTCGTCAAACATGGTGGAGTAATGGCGTCTGTCTATGGATCAAAGTTGGCGGATGAAGGACTTACTTTGGAATTATCATTAGAAATAAATAGAAAATTACAAACCGTTCTAGAAGATTCATTGTTAAAAAATATAACACTTAAGGTATGCAATTTATTCAGATTGATTGAGCTTAACTTTGTGAACAGTTGACAACAAGTTAATATGTTGTTTATTTTCTCACAGGAAAACTTAAACACCTTAGGAAAAGAAATTTCAAAATTGACTGAGGAAAACAGACGTGATGGCCACGCACCCAATAATGCCTGTTAAAGTTAGGAATATTAACTCCAATCTAATAATTTATTGCTAAGAATCGATAATCACTAGGTATGTATTTAACAATTGGCTAGTGTCCCCCATAGTTGTTGTATCCTAAAACTTTAAATTTAATTGCTGCAATTATGTTTATAAGTTTCCCATCGTGTGTTGTATGTATCGATTGCCAATAGATAAAAGTAAAACTTTTAGTTGGTGGAATGTCGATATCAGTGATTTTCGATTTGGGCGATTATCCTCTAACAAAGCAAAATGAGAAACGAGTTAGGACTTTATAATTTTAGCAACATTTTAAACCTTTCTGACACCATAAGAAGTTCGCCAAGTAACTGGCCTAATATGACCGCATTCCCACCTCAACTTTGTATTGGACACTTGCTTTAATTCTCGAACCCTAGTCAGATGAAAATGATTTGTTGTTAGGCACGAAAATGTCCGTACTTTCTGATTAATTAGTACCTCTCGATTGAAGATTGTGATTCTCACATTCAATACTAAGCTCGTCAAACCATTGTTTTGATTTGGTTGGGTGAAATTAATTTAGTGTCAATTGTGAAAATTTCCACACTTTTTAAATAATGTGTACCTCAATGTGGAAGTTTGTGATTGTAAGTTCTACACACCATTTTGTTGTGAACGTTTTACTGGAAAAAACCGACTTCGAAAAAAATCGTTATAATGTTTGTGCAGTAATATACCTGAGTGTAGAAATGAATACTGTTTGAAAGAACGACTAATCATAAATTGAAATTAATACAATTTATATTTTTTGATTTTATGTTTGACTTTTGTTTGTCATTAGTTTATGTTGTGTCTATAGGTACATGTAGTGGTAAATACAGAGCTTATTATATCATTGCAGATGTTTGATATGTTCCTCTGGTCTATCATCCATATCATCATTGCATAATAATAATATTTTTAATCACCTTCATTGTTTCGCGGATTGTTAAAAGTGCGCATTACATTTAATAGAATATATAAAAATCATGACGGGCAGCATTTTTATGTCAATCATCACCAAGATGAATTTTTGTTATTATGAAAACTTCCAGGCATTTCTAATGAAGCCCAATATATACAATAAGGCAGATAAATTGCATCCTGATTAATGACAAAAAATATTACAGATTATATGATTATGATGCTGTCTCGTGGCATTATTAAATTATTATATGTAGTACCTACTTGGAACCAGTTCCATTTTAGAGAAAAGTCTGATTCTCATAATAATATTCTCATTTGAAGTAACAAACCACATAGTCCAAATCCAAGTACAGCAATTTACTTCTACATATAATGAACCAGTACGCTACTTATAAAAATGTCAGGTAAAGGATAATTACATGTGATTTTGATTTTGATTTTTACAGTGCACAAATAATATGCCATACTGATTTTTATGATATTTTGATTGTTTGATAAACCATTTGTAATTATGAATGACGAATATTACTGTATTCTGTTATTTTTAGGCAGATCTTTAATTTCCATTTGTGTTGTAAGGTATCCAGTACGCAATAACCCAGTTTTACTAATTTACTTTTTCTACATTATATTATACTACACGTTATTGTTTGATAGCTGGTGTCAAATGTATAGAGTACAGTTTTTTCATATCCTTCCTTCGACATGCTTAATTTTCACTTTGGCAAATCGGTCTAATAACTCTCCAACTGGATGTTCTACACATTATTATAACAGCACTACTAATCTATATATGAATTTGATATCCAGTCTTTTATCTTTCCATTAGGATTTGAATCATAACACAACTTTCATAATATTTTTCATTCCGGTGACGCCCGTTGTTTCAACATTAAAATTGTACTTTCTTTTTAACCAAGCCATGCTATCTGCCATACCATCAAGCCAAGCTCCAAATACATATCTTACGTTGTTACAATCGGAGTTAGAAAGATTGTTAGACATTATTATATCGAATTGTATTACTTTTACAGCCCTATGATTAGTAATAATTGTATTCCACAACAATCAATGGTAAAATGATAAAATATATTTCTGCAATATTCATGAGGAACAAATTATTATAACATACGAAAAATCTTTTCTAATGTTTTCTTAAACTACCCATTTACATACTAAACTTCGTTTTCTATATATCTTCTATCTTTACATACAATATTTACAAACACATATATATGAGGTGATATTATATAAATATATTACCTCAACGGTTAAAATATAAAATGATGTGTAATTATAAATGATGAATCCTAAGTAACCGTTTTGTTATTATAAAGTGTGTTACAATTGTTACTACATAAGGGTTACATATCATAATCATAACATATATCTAACAGCATGACAATGTATGTCCGTTACTATTCCCAATGGTTGTTGCAGCCACATCGCCCATCAAATGCTGTACCGGGAAATCTCAGGAGTATTCCTTTCTCTCACTTACACTTTATAGTTGCATCATATGATTTAACGAATTGCTGAAATTGTACAGTGTACTGAGATTGACGTCAGATAAGTCAGAAGTCAGAACTTTCAATATTTTGTTGTAAATGGGGAACGGGGTGTTGGAATTTCTATTAGTAAACTACCAGTTCAAAGAACTGGCATATCGATGGCTTAACCTGGAAAGGACCTATCTAAGTTTACTACAGGCGCGGTTAAGGACCTATCTAATTTTACTA
>JAQFYB010007837.1:0-10398 GCA_034694085.1 Pogonognathellus longicornis
AGTACCAGCTAATATTAAAATCATGCTCTCAGTACCAGCTAATATTAAAATCATGCTCTCAGTACCAGCTAATATTAAAATCATGCTCTCAGTACCAGCTAATATTATTGTAAGCCGAAACGCATAATTCTGCGAAATGTCCAAGGAAAGCTAAAACACTCCCGGTCACCAAAATATAGAAAATAGTTAATATATTTGAATTAAGTAATCCCACAGGCCTTGGTAAATTTTCCATACATCGTCTACACATAGTAAAATTTTGCCTCGACTTGAAATACTCCCACTCCGCGAAAATTCCGGATTCAAAGAAATGAGAAAGTTGAATTGAAAAATAGTTCCGCAGCAATTTGCATTTATATCCTATCGCAGCTACGATTCCAAATGTTTCATGTCTGAAAGACTGGCCTGGGGTAGAAAAATATAATTTCCTTTTAGGCATAGATGACTTTCCGTTGTAATTCCATTCAGATTCATTAAAAAACCAATGTTTGTCAGCACTTTCGTAGAAATAAGCAGAATTATTGCATTCTGAAATCCACTCCTGTGCTGTTACAAAAGGATAACCCGTAGGAAACCAATGGTGGTTTTCAGAAACAATCTTAGTCTGATTATCATCAAACTTTGTAAAATATGGTTGTAAAAAATGCAAATTAGAATAAACGCCGTAGGTTTGCGCAGACTTGCATTGAGGTATCTCAAAGCACAATTGAAATGCGTCCCTTATTTCATTTTTTGTAAAATTTTCCGTTGAAATTGATAATCCATGTGAGCAAGAAGCATAGAAACGAAAGTATCTGTTTTGTTCATACACTTTATGTACCTTTAAATATAACTTGTAGCAAAATATGTAGCTTGGTGCTGAATTCCAAGTATAACTAACTGGTTTTCCTAAAAGTTTTCCAGTAGATTTTATTTTGTAATCTGCGATATCTTTAATCGTTTCAATTTTTTGAAATTGTCGTTCATTTATTAAATCAACAATTACAATCCCTTTGTAGCAATTTGTCAAGACAATTCCTACTAACAAAAATGTGCCTATAATAATTCTGTGCCAAAAGTGTTTACCCAAACGTTTTGGGAGAGAATAACTGATTTCCAATAGGTACGCATAACAAATTAGTGCGAAAGGAATATTTCCATCGTATTTTTGAAAATACAGCACAATATATAAAACCACGTTGATGGAAATAAAAGATATAACGATTCCTATCCATAATGGAAAGTCAAACGGTTGGACGTATGCTTCAAAAGATGTTTTGTCACCATTCAAAGAAGAACAAGACAAAAAATTCGTTGAGATGGATCGGATTGGAATCACAATGTCAGTTAGTGAACTTTTTTTTCGAACGTCTAACATGTAGTCAAATTTTATAATTATTGTCTCTTGCTCGTGCTTTCCAACGAATGTTGTCATATAAATATCTCCATAACAACTTGCTTTCAATGATGAATTGGTAGTTTTTTCCAAAGCACTATGAAAACTGGTTAAGTATATTAATTGGCTAGTGATCTTGACTCTGTGGAAATTTTTGAACCATAGATTTTCAAAATTAGATCCACAATATATCAAGTTTGGACTTGCTAACTTTTCTTGATTCTCTAAGATTGTCTCCCAAGTCATTTTGTGAAACATTGGATTTGTTGTTTTTGCATTTTGATTTTGCCAAGTATAATACTTACTGTTAAACAAAGGCAAATTGTTGCTATCTATTTCGTAAGCTACAAAATTATGCGATTTTCTAATGAGTAAATAGATAGAGTAATTAAATTGATTTGTTAAGCACGTGTATCAGATGCGCTACTTGGTATGTTGAAAACAAAAATATATTTGTGTTGTTCTGTTGTATGAAATAATTATTTGCATAATTCAGAAATGTGGACAATTCCTTTTGCGTTTCATTTACTTTCAGTTTCAACAAAATGTGAATTGTTGTGAATTGCTCATGATTATAGTATTCCAACTTTGGTAGTGCTTTGCCTTTTGCTTTCCAAGTCATGTAAAGTACCCTTGTATTCGGTATATTTAAGTTTTGAACGATATAGTCGGCAATTCTTAATTCGATTTTGCGACGTACAGAAGCATACACCAAGATGTGGGAAATACAATTAAATCTGGAATGCAAGTTGGGAGAAGAAAGGTGATGTTCTAATCTCCCAAGAGACCAAACGTCGACGTCTTCATCACTGGAGCAATTTAAAATAGTTTCCAAAGTATCAATTCGTGTGAAAGTGTAAGGAATGTATTCTTCCCTGGCGAAATCCAGAATTAACGGAGATTCTGTGTTTTCACTTTCCAACATATTTCTATAAAGAATGAAGTTAATATGACATGCTTTAACTGATTCTATTAAATGTTTATTAGCTGCATAATGCTGTACACATGCCACCATCAACAACTTTTGCATTAAGTTTATCATGAAAAGAAGTGATAAGGTGGATTTGTTCGGTTCCATTTTTTAAATCACGCAATTGTAGATTCTTCGGTCTGTCTTCATCTGTCTTCATGCAATTTTTGACGTTTCTAATGCTAAAACCTTGGGAAAAATAGTTCACACTTTCCTTGTATTGCCAGCAGAACTGATCTGTAGAACTGATATTCTATAAAATGTTCGAGTATCCTTTTTATACCTTAGGCGTGGATAGTTGATGTCAATATTTAATAGCAATCTATGTTGGACGGTTTATAAATGTAAATAACTAGGTATGTATTTATTTTTTCATAAACCATGCAAACAAATTATTAAATTTCAACCTTTATTTGTGTAATTATATACTTAAGTGTAATCATATCATTAAATATAAGTTTTATGGCGTCTCGGTGGTTACGTATTGGGGCGTTGATAAACTTTAGGTGCTTGTATTTGTTTTTGAAGACACAAAAATAATGTTTAGTTTGGGTGAGTCCTCTATTTATTTTGGGCGACCAGGCAGCCTACCTATATCTTTTTGTATAAGACAGATAAAAAAGTAATATTCATAATTGACAATGATGGATTGATGTACAATTTCCATTTATTGACGGTCAATTATTAAATAACGACGTTAATTTGTCTGTTGCGACAATACTAATGTAGTGCTGGAGATACACAAATGTTGCATTCCTACTTAGCCACTTTGTGATTTAATATTTATTATTAATGCTGCGGTCGTCTATTTACTATTTATTATACATCTGTAAACTGTAAAGTACCACTTGCCATCCGCATAGAAATTTGTATAAGGAAAATACATAAAAAACTCATAAGAAGGGCGAAATGATAAATTCTCGTAATGGTGAAAAGAATTGAAATATTTACACTTTTGAAGTTTAAACTTTCCACTTCGAATAATGGTAGTTATGTTTAACTCTATTGCAAGGAAAATGGCGATTCTACATTGTGAAAATCTAAATATACGTCTTAGTTATAAAGCACACCCCACACTGTTCAAGATAAAATCAATTTGGGAAGACTCGTGTAATAGAGGTAAAAGTGGAGATAATTAAGAATCCTCAAAGTAGGAGATTGGAGTAGCTAAGGGAACAGAATTCCTCTACCACAGTAGTTAACTTTATGGCCTCTTTACGTCACACAATTCAACTTAGCAAGGAATAAAAAATTTACATCCAAAATAATGGAACTTTCCCTGTATTGAGAGCTGATAATATTTCGTTAGAATTAAAGGTAAGAATTCCTATCAGACGAGTAGTTATTTTTCCACCTATGATATCTTCTGTTGAAACATGAAAGATTTATAAATTATTTACATTTCTTCGTTTGACTAAAAATCATTTAAAAAGTTGATACAAAATTGAAATATTCAAGGATTTATATTTTAAATTCAAGCATTTCTTAATAGGGTGGCAAAAACTCATTAAACAACTTTCACACGCAGCAAGCAAGTAAATAATGAATGTAATTACAACAATTGGTGCCAAATTCGTGGCTAACTTGTATTTCAAAAATGAAATTGAAATTTTCAAGAATGCATACAAATAAATTCAAGTGGAAAGCACTCACATATCATTTAATAAATTTCATATGTAGCATGGAATATCATGCATTTTATTTAGAAATCTTTGTAAAAGCGCCATCTAATTCTTATTTAATTAGTTAAAAAATGGCATGGAAGTATTTGAATTTTTGTGTCTATAACGTTCAACAATATTACCAAGTAATTTACTTTAAATTCATTTAAATCTTACGCACAAACCATGTAATGCGTCTTTTACGTATAGCAGAGAACAGACTGATAGATTTGCATCGTAAGGATTATCCAAGTACGTCCAATGTATACGTTGGGAGTGGATATTTAACAATGTTTTCAGAAGAAAACTGTGGGAGTAACATGGCGAAAATGAGTCATAGCTAAGATAAACCCAAAGAAGTAAAAATGACGTGTACCTGACATATTTTATTTTGAAATGCAATTTTGGGGTAGTTCTAAATTTTAAGATATTACTATCTGAGCACCGCCTGTAATTTTGAATTTGAAAATGATTTTTTAAATATGAAAATTTAAGAATGCTGTTTTAAGTAGGAAAAACTTATCAAAAACTCCTCTCTGTAGTCCGTGCAAGAAGTTGTAATGTACATATAAAAACGATCGATCCATGTTAAATTTGTGAACCTATATGTGTTTGTGAATCTAATAGGGAACCATATGTAGGCTTTTTTGTTTTTAGCTTTTCGATGGAGAAAATACTACGAAACATTTGCTATTTTTTAAAATTATGAAGAAAAATATTAGTTCACAGGAAGTGTTTTTTAAAAATCGTTGAAATTACACCGCACAGTATAACTAGATGGAGAGCGTAAGCTTTGATCGCCTGTAACTCAGAAACTTAAGCATACCACATGGGTCATTATTACCATTCAATGGAACATAATAGAACTTTGTTCTAAGATTCTCATTTACTTGTATAAACCATAAACCACGGACTTGCGTAGATGGCGTTCTTACCTAGATAGTTTCAAACCTAATTTTTCTTGAGTTTATTTTTTTAATATTACTATTCATTGCGTTCTTATAAAGCTTTTACATTTCTTTGTTGTTTTTCCTGCATCAATTTTATATTCGCTGTCTCTTATTGCCATTCACTTGGACCGTTTTTTATTCTATCGATATTACAATAGCCGGGCCTACATTTACACCTCTAGTCCAAACATTCATTGTATTTAAAAGTTTTCGTTTTAAGTAATAGCTACATTAAAATGACAGATAAAAGAAGTATTTGGTGTGTCAAATGACAATCAAAAGTAATGATTTTGGAGTTGGGAGTGAGTTTAGAATTTGGAGTGACTTTACATTTTAAACTTTGGAGTGACTTTAGAGTTTAAACTTTGGAGTGGCTTTCGACTTTGAAGTGTATGGAGTGACTTTGAACTTTGGAATGACTTTAGACTTTGGAGTGCCTTTAGAGTTTGTAGTGACTTTAGTTCTGGAGAAATTTAGTTACATTTTGCCGCACAAAGTAAATTGTCACCATTTCTTATATTATTTTTACACGTCCACGTTTGAAAATAATAATTATAAGAAAATTATATCTTTCTATTTTTTGTTTTATAAACAATGAAGCTCCTCCAACTAATTTTCAGTATTTTTGTATTTTTTGTTGGAATTATAATTGGTATTTTAAATAGTCACCCAATATCCATAGCTTTTGAAAACGTATATACGTACCAGACTAAATGTTTCGTAAATTTGATAGTTGATACAGAGACTGCTGCAGAATTCACTTCATTTTCTTATAATGATGAATACACTTCATTGTTTCGTCTATTTTTCCAAAACGTTTACACGAAGAGTAATAATGGAAACTCCTCGATTTCAATTGATCAAGGCATATTTAATGATGTGTTTCTCACATCTAAATCGATTTTGGATAATCGATGGAGATCAATGAAAAGGATATTTTGTCTGTCTGTGATTGTAATTTCCGATGATTTTCACTTCGTGTCGAATGTATTGCATCTATATGGCCCAAATATGTCAGAATATTCAAATATTTTCGTCATGATGTCAAAACAGTCCTTCGAGATGTCGAATGGAAGCAGCAAATTTCAAAGAGATGTTGTGTTCGGGAAAATGTACCCTCCTTTAGTCTTAATTAAACATGAGAGGAAAACGATAAAGAACAGTACCGATAATGTGCTAACGTCGTTCCATGTAAGTATGTATCAAAAATACTAAATTATTTGGTGCCGGAGCAGAGATAAATGTACAAATATTCAAGAACAAGAAAAAGTGAAATATCTATTTAACCTAGAGCACACAGAAGTAAAGGAGTCAAGGTTATATACTGAAAAAGTGGTACAATTTTTAACACAAACTTTATTATTGGTTCAGGTTATTATTTAGGCGTAATTCATATAACAGTTATTAAAATATTATCATTTACAAAATGGCATGCATGCATGTCATGTAGTAAAGTTAAATATTTATACAATAAAAATAATATTAATATTAATAAATAATGACAATGAACAATTAACGTTTGGTAGCAACATAGATCAATTACTAGCTAAGTACTTGTACACTGGGAAGTAGTTTTGAAATTATTTTGTAGTTATTTAACCCACGAAACACTAAGTGGACCACATTTGTGGCTTTTCAAATTGTTTCAAATGTTCCGGGTTACCTAGTCACCTGGGATTTTTTGTATGTGTCACAAATAAGTGTATTGACAGATTTTTTAAAAATTAAAAACATTTCTTTGCCCATGTATTAGCTCCTACACCACATTTGTAGTCCTTATCCAGGGTTTCGTAATATACAAACCACATTTGTGGTACTTCAGTGTAACATGTGGCTCTGCGTTATTTAGTAGACCACATTTGTTGTAATTCAGTGTAACTTACATATTTTGTTATATATCTCTCATAAACGGGTATCAATTAACCCATTTTCTTATTTATTGCAAATTATAATTATTTATTCTAAACTTTGCTGATTTCGAAACCCTAGGACCACAAATGTGGTGTTGGAGATTTACATGGACCACATATGTGGTACTTTAGTACGCAATGTGGATTTTTATACTCAGTGTTTCCCAGGTTAATTCATGATGATAAGATGATCCGATGATCCACAATGAATAATTTCGATCTCTTATTTTATTTTTGTATGCAGGTAATCTGCCCACTTTGTGCTAACGCATTTGAACCTTCAGCGATTGAAGGAGTGTCCACTACATCTTTAGTTGTTCTCCCTACTAAAAAGCTCACGGATCTTCATATTACTTTCAACTCTGTGAAAGGTTACGGGACCCCAGCAATGTTTAACTACATAGGGACTCGCAACTTGCGTATTGAAACAGAATATAACAAAAACTTAGAAATCACAGCACGAAGAAAGTTTGACAATAGTAGTTCCAAAAATGGAGTTATCTTGGGAATACTGGCAAACCTAATTAATTTTACATTGCAATACGAAGTACCCCCGTATATTACTGGGAAAGAAGCTGGAAATTATTCAGGATTGTACCTATCCCCAGGAGGGGTTATTCCACCAATTCATTTTTATGGTTTGCAACTAGTCATCACAAAAGACATCCAAGAATCTTTTCTATATTGTCGAAAAATCCCAATAATCCCTGCCACGGGTTTGGACTTTTTCTATTCTGCTTTCGATACCCTCATTTGGATTCTCATTGGAACAATCGTATTAGCCATCACAATAATTCATAAAATGAGGTTTTCTTTTGGGCTTGATATTATTTGGTCTATTCTGGGACTTCCTGTCACAAGTGACTGGCGCAGTAAGAGCAAATTACTTTATTTCTCCATTATAAGTTGCTAGTCCCTTTAAACACAGGGTATTTAAGTGTCATAACGAGTAATGTAATTATTCCCAATAAAGAAAGAGATATTGAAACTCCTAAAGAACTATTCCAGCAAGGCTTCAGATTCATCCATCGAAATGCAACACTTGGGGGTCCTTCATTTATACGTTATTATCAATTTGATTTTAAACGGAATGGTATTACTAATAATTCAACTTTTCCTTCTAATATCATCGTGACTGTGGATCGATGTACAAATACCAATGATCCTCTTTGCATTGCAAATTTTCCGGGACTCGCAACGGGATTATTGAACGTTGATTTAAAGAAAGAAATACTTCTCGAAATTCCCGCGGACATGCGCAGCCGCTGTCATGCAGTAAAAACCCCTTTCAAAACATACTGGCAGACTTTCTACTCTCAAGGTCCCTGGTCGCACTCTGTGTACAAAATACACCAAAGACTACTTGCGAGTGGAGTGGATGTGTCTTGGGAACAACTAATAAAATTTGGGTCACTTTATAACGCGTATAGAAATGCCAACCAAACTGACGAGGGAGGTTCTCACCAATTTCGGTGGGACACACCAATTTCGGTGGGACACACCAATTTCGGTGGGACACACCAATTTTACTTGTGTTTGAAGCGTTTGCTGTCTTGATCACACTATCAATTGTCGTATTTATATTTGAAATTGCTGTGAAATCAACAATTTCTAAATTTGCACGAATTTTTATTTCAAATAGTGCGCTACCATATCATTATCAACCGTAGGTCAAAATTTGTGTTAACGTACCTATATTTGTAAACTTTTCTAGATATTGCATATGGCGGGTCTCTGGTTACAGTTCGGGGCTTTTAGTAGAATTTTAAGGTGCCCAGGGTACACCAAATTAGGCAATACAAACTGAGTAAGTAGAAAAATAGGAACTGCCGAGTTTTGACATTGGTTTCCCAGAAGCATTGTAAAGCGAGACTTTACCATAAAACCACTGATGCTCCTTTGTTATTGGTATGATGGTTACGTCAATGAGCGAGTATGATCATGTAATAATCATGGAACGAAAAACTCACAAACTCGGGTTTTTGGGTAATTGGGTTTTTCGCGGGTTTTTGGGTATCAAAAAAAGAAAAAACCAGGGTTATTGGGTTTTTCAATGCGCGGTACAATTTGAACAACCAGATGTATGTAAAATGGCTCTCTGAGAATGAAAGATGATATGAATGATTGTGAACTTGTATAAAACGAACTGCAACAATAACAACGATCTGACTTGTTAAATCGAAGTAATTCAATGTTATCTTCCTCTTAAACTATTGATACCTATGCCAAGAATGCATTAATGATGTATACTTGTAAGCTAAGAGTTAGATAATACTACTAACTTTTGCATAAAACATGAACGCAATCTCATATTCTCATTCCCCATTTTATATCTACTAAGGACGCTTTTCAGGCGTTTATGATGTTATGGTCAAAAAGCAATAAATAATTATTTAATTCCCAGTTGGAAGTTTTTTTTTGAATTGAGGCTCTATTTCGCTGCGTAGTTAATTTTTCTCTACAATATTGTACTCCTAGTAATTTTTCCAAAAATGATATGATACAAAAATATGAGATTTGAATGACTGTCTCACTTTCCCAACTGGTAATACGGTTTCCCAACTATTTCTAAGTGCAACATGTTAGTATTGACAATCCAGGGCGGTTTTAAAGATCTTGGGTACTGACGTATAATTTCCTCTCGAACAAAGCAAATAATTTCAACTATATTAACATTTTGTAGATCGTTATACATTTATTTTTTTGTTTGAACTATAATATAGTTATAAATCTCCATACATGGAGTAGAAAATGTAGTTGTGACTACATTGAGAAAATAGCTTGGATTTCAAGACAAATTTTCCATTTTTAAAGAGAAAATGTTGAACATCGTCAACTAAATTGATACAATTCCATTTTTGGCAGTTTGTCTGACAGAAAAACACTTTTTTGATAAAACAAGACTGCTGTTTATAGAACATTCCTGTCGGTTTACCCACAATTAACCATTATTTCGAATAACTCTACTTGAACTTCGCTGAGAATATTATTTTAAATGTTTATACTCCTAATATTGTCTATACCAACATTAACAACTAACAATACTTCACTTTAACAATATATTCATTGTTTAACTTTCCATTTTACTCTAAATTACAAATGTAGTGGTCGGCTGATTTTCAGTGTCCAGCCAGCGAAACAATTTTAAAAAGGAAACTGCTCCGGACATACAAATAGGACTTTAATACCCCTCATTAATATTTGAGACGCATTATTTGAAACCATTTTTACTACTCTTTTGCAAGGCTTGGTCAAACATTAACAGTAGGAAGACAACGCGTAACGGGTGAGCAAAAAATTAAAATGTTATATGTAATTGTTACTTTTGTGGTCTGTAGATATGTCCACTTGAAGAAATAAAACTTTGGAAGTACCGATTGAGAAGATAACTAAGAAGTAGGCAATCAATTGGATTGCTTAACATTTTGTTACGAGATTGCTTAACATTTTGTTAAGAGATTGCTTAACATTTTGTTAAGAGATTGCTTAACATTTTGTTAAGAGATTGCTTAACATTTTGTTAAGAGATTGC
>JAQFYB010007838.1:0-10398 GCA_034694085.1 Pogonognathellus longicornis
TGTATCAATCACATATTAAAGTTTGGGGGATTTTCTGGTTCCATGAATTTTCAAGCCATTCCGTGCGCCCCTCTTTTCTAACTTTATTCTTTTTTTCTTGTAACAGTCATTTACATCAAGTTTTGACTTTCTCCTTCAGTCTGTATGGTGCACATTAGAATTCAAGTGACCTTGTTGGAACATTTATGTCATGCATGAATTATGTTACATTATACTCTTGCAGTGTAGTATTCTGTTACCCGTGTAAAAGTGTTTTAAACTTGTACTGTACGTCTAATGTAATACTCGTGCTGCATTGGCCGCTACCAAAGAGGCGTCCTTTCGTGTCGAAATGAATTTTGACAAAGCCCAGTGGATTCTTTATTTTTAACTTGGCACAAAACTCTAAATTTTGAATGTGTATAGCCGTAAGAAATGGGAGGGGAGTGAACGAACTGAAGCATGTACGTGTTCTATCATTCTAAAGCATTTTATGACTACTGGGTCTCCCTCCCATCATAATGAATGCAGCATGAAGATGTTCTGACGATTGGGACATTCGTTCACTCTTACAAGATGAAATTCCATTTCACTATGACAAGACTACCCTTCGTGCACAGCAGAAAAATGTTAAATCTTCAGTTAAATCTTATGTAACATGTACATACATAGTGCATACCCAACTACTGTAAAACATATTTCGTATAAGTATACGTACTTTATCAAGGAATGCGAGACAGTAAAACTCTAGTTGAGTAAGTACTTACTTGGGTACAGACATCACTTGATGTAAATTTTGAAATTATTACCCGACATACTTAACTACACTACAGTGAGCGCCTACTAACCCGTCACATAGGACTTTTAACACGGATAGGTAACCTAAATTCGAAACCAAATTGTATCGATGACAAGCCATTTTAACTCTTATTCTTAGTACCTACCCTGTGTATGAACATAACCTACTAATGTTATAAAAGCTATGTATGTAACGGTTTACAAGGGGCTCACTGTAGAAAATTAGTCAAAAAATAAAACCCGATCTCATGTGAATTCGCCACTTGTAGATGGAACTTTCATGTCCCCTTATTTAGTGGAAGCAATGTTTCATAATTTTTTGTGTGGGTGTATATAATCATTACTCATTAGTCCCTACTCATCCTGCAGACACGTACACAAAAGGAAGGTCCATTAGGGCAGAAAGACAAATGTCCCAATTGACTAAAAGTATAAATAATTAGTCAATGATCATACTTAAAAGAAATGTAGGTAACTTGAAAAACATCTTTACTCAACCCATAGATATCCGAAAAATAGTTTTTGAAACTAGCCGCAACAACTAACTACCGACATCCACATTTTTATGGCATAAAATGTTGTATTCAAATAAGATTAACGGAAACCGCAATAAATATTCTGCTATGTTTGCTGTACACGGATAAGAAGGTTTCTTGCTTATGTTAAATAGTGGTTTGAACTGCCGGTTGTTATTCCTTGAGGTATAAAGACGGAAAAGGTTGTTCCATTCCATTTTCCATTTGAGTATTAGCTGAGTGTTTTACGAGCTACAAACTATTTGTTTGCAACTCTAACGTACAATCCAACGGAAAAGCCTGGGAGAAACATCTGCATTTGCAATTGAACAAAGTGCTGCAGAAAGGAACTCTTATCCTTTTGTCTTGATTTATTCTTTGGGAGGTGAAAGTAAATATTTCTCTTTGATTCCAAACTTATTTTCTCCCTACGGTTTTGTTGTCTGTTAAAGCTGACGTTGCTTTTCTGTTCTTTGTTGTTCATTTGTTTCCTTGTGGTTCAATAGTTTCCATTTAAACCGGAATTGAAGTAATGATGCACTTGGCTACACATCAAAAGATAATACTGCAAAAACATGCATGCCAAGGAATCGCATAGTTAAACTCAAAATTTGTTTTCAGTACCCTATGATGTGTCAAGGCCTATGTTCACAGTCAGATACTACAATATTTATTAGGTTCGATTCAGCATGGATGAATAGCTATACATTCAACATTACTAGTGCTACAGAGTACAGGCTAAACAGATACAATAGTATTATTACATATTAAGGATCGTTGCAGCATACAATCTCTGAAACTTGTAAATGAATCGTGGTTTCTTCGTAACTTTCTGCAAATCAAATTACCTAATTGAGCCAATATGCAATCCGTCAATTTCCTTACTCCACAATCGAAATTCACGGAATTGTTTTCTTCCTTGAGTTTTCCCAACAAATAAATTTTGGCGTCTTTCCAATGATTTGCGTACAAAATCTGAAAGCACGCAAACAAACAGTTGTGTTAGTTATGAGATGGAGTAATTTTGCTTAAGCCATATATTCTAAAGACTTTTCCAAATGGACATTTTGTGTTGTATTCTTCTTGATGACAATCAACTTTCAGAGTTCGGAATGGAAAATGAGTAATCCAATGGGCTCGGAGATCCAGCACAAATGTCCAATAAAAGCCTTCACAAAGGCCGTCAATGGTCTCATTCCCAAAACGATTTGGAGTCATTGCTTTGTTCCTCCTACTCTTACTATGTATACAAAGATTTGATATTGTATGCATATTGCAAGACTTCTGCGAAAGCTTTTGCCTCTTCTCTAATCCGGAGCAGAGTAAATTGTCTGTAGATACGTGAACGTGTACTCAGGACATAGACACTTATGCGAAAACCCATTTACCAACAGTAAACTACCACATCTACATCCCATGATTTCAACGTTGGACTTAATCTAACGACATTCTGAGCCGGACAATCTGTGGAGATGAAAGTGGGAGGCAACATAATGACTGCGTACACTTTAACTTAATACGTTTGAATTTTCACACACTAAGTTCTTAACAGCTTCTTTTACTCCCCTTGGCATTAATCAGACCCTTTTAACAGCAATAAAATATTTTCTATATCATCACTTCACATTCGCTGCAGAATCAGTAGGTAGGTAGATTTTATTATTGATTGTTTAGAATCAGTCACATACAATCATTATCAGAGTAAGTAATCTGCAGCAGAATCAGTAGTTTTATGGTTGTTTATTAGAAGTTAATTTTAGCATACTAAATAGGGATGTGGTATAATATGGATTTCTTCCTGTTGTATATCATGGTATTAAATTCTACTATTATTCTTGTTTTATTTGTATTTTTTCAGGTACTGCTAAGTACAAAAAGAAAACAGCGAATTTTGGCAAAAGTCGTACAGCAGATTTGCCATTGTGGCATTCCTGTGTGGCACACGAATTGTAAGCCACAGCGGTTGATAAAACTAAATCCATTAGACGACTATTTATGTGGACTTTAGCTGTACAGCCTGATCGGAAAGTGGAACCGTTGTTTGATCAAAGAGCAGGAAGAGCAAGCAATAGATTCTAGTAAAGAAAAGAAGCATCTTGTTATACGAATGACCGGATTGAAGTCTGAATGTCAAATTAGATCCATGTGTTGTTCGGACGGGCAAATGTGATCACATTATTGAGAATACATTTGTTTGTGAGTGAGGTCCACAGGGTGTCTATGTGTACAGAGAGTCTGACTTACTTCCTGACAGAATTAACTAGAAATATAGAAGAATAGGATTGAGCCACGATAGACCAAGCGGGTGAAAGCCATCAATCAATTTGAAAACAAGTATTAGGTTACCTATACTCTACAACAGGCAGGACTTGTGTAACTACACACATTGTGTTATCTATCTCCACTCTCTCGGCAGAAAATCTGAACCAGCGAAACGACTACAAGAAAAGCCTTCTTGCATTCTCCTTTGAAGAACCTGGAAAGTCAGTGAAGTTTCGTTTCAAGTGAAAGAAAACCCGAGAGGATATACGATAGGATTAACTACAGCAACATGAAACTGGGAGCGAAACTGGCCGAGTATTTGCCATCAAATAGAGATGTTCTTCGCCAAAGAAGTTTGATCCTCTTTAACAAATTGATTCGGACTAAAAATCCTGCCTCGTTCCAGGAAGACCCGATCCACGGCGGGAGCGGTGGTCCGGATCGCAAAGAACATGTTTCACTCCAAGTAAGTCAAAACTGCTATTTTCTTATTTTAGATTAGCACACTTTTCATAGTCATATTTATTCTTTACGACTTTATTAAGTCGGATGCTACAGTCGTCTGCAAGATCCACCATCACATTCATTGGATTTAATGGACGGGAACGGAGTACTATTTTGTATTGCGTTCCACAGCAAACAAAAATACACCATTCACAATAAACAGAGCAGGGTTAGACAGCGAAAGAAAGAAAGGTCGTATCCACGATTTCGTTTCGGGCGGCACCAAGGTCAAAATTTTATTATAAAGGAAAATTTTCCCCCGGGAAAAGCGTAAAATTTGATCTAAATTGAGTCAAAATTACACTAAAAAGTATCAAATTCACCCGGAGCGCAAAAACTTTCGCGATTTAGGGCATTTTTGGTAAAATACTTCCTTTTCTTTTGAGATTTCGAGGGGGCACGTGCCCTAGTGCCCTGCCGCTAGATACAGCCTTGAGCGGAAGCAATGAGAAAAGAAACGAATCGCATTAAATGTGTATCTTGTAGTAGGAGTAGGTAATGTATTTCACGGGATGCTCTGGATACTTTTATTTAGTGGTAGCTGGTCTCATTCAAGGATGTCAGACTTAAAGATACCAGCACACTAGTCTACAATCTTGTTACTTTATTTGTCTCGTGTTTTCCTTCGCTTAAGCCTAGCGGAGACATATTTACCCATTTTCTATTCTAATGGAAAGTTTTATCTACCATACTGTTGTTTGAATATAATATTGTATTACAGGTTTCTAGAAGCGTGGTACTTTCTGTTGCTATAATGGAATCGCATAGTGGTATTAGTTTTCATTGAAATTTACCGTTTCCTTTGTACCACGTAGGTATGTATTCTATGCAGTATTTGCTGAAAGGAAAAATGGGAGAAAGTTGCTTTGAAGGAAAAAGTTTGTATCAATGAAGCTAAAATCTTTTATTGGGGTTTCCCCTATTTGCAGGAAAACAACTAACAACTTTTCAATCTTTTAAGCGTACTTGTTTTATAAACGCTCATGCTATTTGTTTCTTCACAATTTTATGTCGCGTGGAAAAAAATTAAGATAGCAGACCTTGTAAGGAATTAAGATTCTTTCAGTCCAGCATATTTTTCGTCGTAGATTGTAAAGTAGACATTGCGGTATATCGAAAACCAAACTGCGAACAATCAATCACATTAGAATAGAAACTGTATGTCAGCGGGAGTAACAAAGAGTTTTCTGAATGTTCACGTGTTCTGAGAGACAGCAGTACTACTACGTACGTTTTTGACAAGACCCTTTGTGGTAAGGATATATTATATATTATGTAAAAGCTTATAATATAGCCGCAACTCGTCTTCAAATATATCTCGTTCATTCTTGAGGCGAAATCCTACTTTCGGTATTTGCATAATATTTTTGGCAAACTGAAGTGGAGTACCTCTACCTAATCTACTATATACATTCTTATAATTTACTAGTAAATATAAAATCGCTTTTGACAGACAAATGTATTTATGTTCGTCATGTAAAAACGTTTGTATAAAATGAATCGTGTGTGAATAAACAAGAGATGACAATACTATATTTTGGAAACGAACTGAAACCAAAACCAAAAATATTGAAACTGAAAACAAACCGAAATTCTATCAAAATTTCGAAACGCACCACAACAAATAAACCGAAAAAGAATATGGCAAACAAAAACGACGATTTACTCTAATATTGCATTGCAGAACTGTATTTTTGGGCTTATACATCTCATTTGTACTAAAGGGCAGTTCCAATCTAAAACCAATTCGAAATTATCCTTGTATCCAAAAAACCGAAATTATTAAAAAAACAATTAAAACTGTTCGGTATATTTTCCTTATTTTAACATCTGTATATTGTCACTCGCCCAGAAATAGTAAAATAAAGTGTGTCAAACTTAAGGAATCACGTTTAACTTCTAAAGAGTTGTTGGCGTGTATAAAAGCACTTCAATAATAACACGCCTCGTGTGTTTGAAATGATGGTTCATTTTCTCTGAAGGAAACCAAACTCTACACTACAGTTTTTGAAAACTGATATTATATGCACCGCATGTCTTCATGTTTACCTGAATCCTTTAGTAGTCCTATTTATACTCATATAACTACATAAGTAGTTACAGAGAAGTGTTAAGTAGGAAAGTTTTGTTTCTTTTCAGTTCTTGCAGAGTTCTCAAAATAGTGGTCTCAGATTTTGACTGCGGACGGGAAAATGTAGTTAATGGGTATGTTATAAAAGTAAGCGTATAATATGGTATAATTTATTAAGGATTTAGCGTAAGATGCGTGGTATATCAAAATCAATAGTAAAATCATCAAAAAAGTTGTTTCTCAATCATCTCATATTTCTGAGATGTAGGATACGTTTTGATGTAGGATACTTTTAGTAATGCTTGAACAAATGAAAAAACGTAGAAAAGTGTTTTGTTGTCACGTAGAGAAGAGTTATAAGAGGAAAGTAGTTAAATGTAATGCGAGGGAAGACTACGAACTTGCAAGGAACACTAATGGACGGAAGGAAGTAGTTGAAATTGAGACAAATAGGGAAATACCTTCTGCAGAGCTCAAATGAGATGGTGGATGTTATGCAACCACCTTACAAATGTAGCAGCACTGCAAAGAACGTGGCAAAAAGCGTACTATTCCGTCGTAGCTTGATGTAAAATATAATTTGGTATCATCATTCTCATCTGAGTTTTCTTTGAGTTTATGCATTAAGCTTTGGCTGAAACTACGACGTACGTAACTCTTGCGAAAATGAACACGGCAGCCAAGGACATTAGCAATATTCCCACAGGTACTCTAATCATCTGTTAGAACATTTGTTGGGAGTGTTCACAAAGTGCTCTTTTCTTTTTTTGCTTTCACTTGAAACTCTTTTTCGCGAAATATATTCTTCAAAGAAAATTTATCAACTTATAAATAAAAATCTTGTATTCTTTAACAAATCAAGATCATCTTGCAAAACTTTCAACTTCGGTTCAATGATTCACTTGTGCCTATACAAACATTAATAGGAAAGCACATCTGTTCTTATTTATTCACATCGGTATGTAGGCGGAGATAATTTTCAAATGCGATGTAAAGTAAAAATTCGCATTTAATCTAAATCACTGGTGAGAGACAAAACAGTATGTCTAGCTCGGGCTGTTAACTCCTTTATTTTTGCTATTTTGTTTAGAAATGCCAGCAACAGGAAGAAAATCTCCCTACACAAAAGTGCAATTGACTCTAAAGTAAAAATACTAGCTTTAGCACAAGAAAAGACCTACCTTAGCTTCTGTGCGAATATTTTTAAACGAACCATGAAGCAGAAAGAGTAATTATGCCAGCCGCTCTACTTTTCAGAATCATTTCATTCATTACCACTTTCTCCGTTTTCGGATCCCCTGTAGTTGGTAGTAATTTTCCTTTCATTCTTTGGTTCTGAATTTCTGCCAAAAAAGTATATAAAATATAGTATATTCCAAAGCTTTTATTCTTGGTGCATATACAAGCAGAGCCACTGAACTTTTCATTCCAAAATTTCCATGCCTTCCTATTCATAAGTAAGTATTCGGTAGAAACTCCAACTTCATCTTCCATTTTTTCTTTAAACCCGAATTCTGTCATAACTCTGTTCAGGTAATTTTTGTTTACAACAAAGTGAGTTACCTACATTCAAAGTTTCAAAGGTGATATTTACAGTTAGTACACATACGATATATTGTTCTGTTACAAATTATGTATTTTCAGTCGCCCAGCTAGAAGTTAATTGGAGAAAATAAAATGATAAATGGACAATAGAAATTCTATCACCAACACCATATTATCGAATCCACAGTGTGAGTGTATAAATAAGCAATCCATTCTGAACCGCAGAAATGGGATTTTTACTTTTTATATTGAGTCATTTCCTGGAAATTCATTTTAATTAGTAAATCGAATGCGGTAGTCGGTAAGGGTATTTTAGGATTATAATTTTATACTAATACTTATACTGTTACTTGTAACAACTGTCTTTTAGTAGAACCACGATCTGGGATTGTATAATTGACGCAGGTTAATTTGCTCATTCACGCAGAGTCTGTTGAAGAGGATCTCATTCACAACTACCGAGTTTCAAACAATGGATTTTGCATTTCCATTGAAAGAGATGGAATAGGTAAACTTGTTTGAATGGCACAATTTCGTTTACAACTCCGCAAAGCCTATACTACCCAGCTGTCCTCAGGATTCATTTATAGCTGCTTGTTGAGTGTTCCCTCTGTCTAATATCACATAGAAAAGTAGAAATTGGTTTGTAATAGAACTAACATCATTGCATTCATTACAGCTATACATCTACTGCCATATATAGCTGTTTCTAGTCTTTCAGTTTGGAGTGAATAGAAAATGAAGGTAGACAACAGGCAGCTAAGCCTCCAACGCAGTCAATTTCCCTTCGGGTCATTATGCTGGCATGAATGATTTGTCTGGATTGGTAGTTGAAGTGAAAGAAATTGGTGTGCTGGAGAAAGGATTGCAATGGGAATACTGGGATGATGGAACCAGAGCAGAACACGATCACACACATACAACCTCTCACTCACTCACTCTCCTGCTTTATTTCTGTACAAATTCCGCATCGCCTCTTCGACTTCATATATTTCGTGTTTCGGTATAAATTTTCCGACTGCCGCACTGGGAAGACTCGTCATGCACTGCTGTTTTACCCGCACATTAGTTTTCACAAAGTAAAGAGAAAAACAAGTTCTGCGCTCGTTGCGAAATCAATTTACTCTGCCATAACACATGCACTTTTGGTACATTCATTTTGATTGCCGACTCTCGACTGCTGGATGTCCATATATATCTCTCATATGAACACATAACGCGTATATAAATGTGTTGCAGTAAATGTAAATGTTCATTGCACACATTCCATCCACTTTTTCCCGAACAATACTCCCACCCGTCATTTGAAGAATTGTACCACTCTATTCTCGTGTAGTATTATAAACTACTTCCATGCTTTCTACACCATTCACTCTGAAATTAGACCCGAAAAGCTCTAGTTTCACTCAATGATTTAACAACAACCAAAAGCTTCCGAGAACCGAGTGCTGTGTTATGTGCTCTTCTTTTTTTACTTCAATACGAAAGAGTGAGTCGAATAATGATAGGCAAGAATGAAAGGTTAGGTTATAGGACTATGCATAAATATACTACCACCACAACAAGATGCATCTCTTGAACTGTAAATTCAAATGATGAATCTACACAATCTACAGTGGATGGTCCAAGGACGTAAAGAGATGTAGAAAAATTCAGTAATGATATTTTTCTTAGAATGCTAGATAAAACTCTACTATGATTTATCAGAACAAACTTACATTAGTACAACTATTTTGCATACAAATAGTTTCAACTTTTTTCACGGTTTTATATCATTAAAGTAGAAATGACAATGTAAAAAGAACAAATTTTGATCTTTTGAAGTGATAAGTAAAAGCTGGAGCATAAAAATAGTTTCCTGCCTCATTCTATCAAGTATACAAGTAAGTAATATAATATCAAAGGAAAAAGTAAAAAACTTTCATTGCGATTGTTGGTTGTGTTTAGTGGAGCTTTCCAATAGCAATTACATACTTCAAGTGAAATATTTGTACAGCTTATACTTTTGTCGGTAAAATACTTTTGTACTAATTCAACATCAAAAAGAGGTAGTAGTTATGCAAATGAAACTTGAATATTAGAGTTACGAGTGTTAAATGCGTGTCCATGCAATTTCTGAAATCTGTATGTACATTTGTAAAATGTGAATTGTATGTTGGAACTCAATGATTATTAGTCATTTTAAATCATAAAGTGGCTGAACATTGGATTCTAGTACACTAATGGTGTAGGTAACGCAAGCATAACACTAGCTACACATTGTGAAATGACGTAAATAGAAATTCAATGAGGGTTTAGTTTCACGTTGCGGCTTTCTGTGTGTCATATCGTTTCTGTTCTCCGTCAGCCTGACTATTCTACGTGTACTACTTTCCATTTAACTGTGTGAAGTAGAAAGCATACTGATGAGATAGAATGTGACGTGGTTTTTGTGTGGCACATGAAATTGTGTGGTAACGGTAATGTCAAGGTTTGAATGAGAACGAGAACACGAGTTTTGAAGTTAGAGATCACAGGTAAAATGTATTCTGCCAGTCTAGCTGTAATACCGGTCGACAAATGAATTGAACCGTGCTGTTCAGACAGAATAGACGCTGCTGCTTCAATGAAAACACGAGAACAAGACGAGATGTGAATGTAATATTTCATATTAGGGGTTATGCGTGATCACGGACTCCGTAGACCGTAGCACGTTAGATTAAAATTTTCCCCTTTCGCGCCACA
>JAQFYB010007839.1:0-10397 GCA_034694085.1 Pogonognathellus longicornis
TTCACGCGGCCTGTGCAGTGAAAATTTCGCAAATGAATTTCATTTCGCTCTGCATCAAACTGAGTACTAGGCTTAAATGTGTATCAAACTAAATAACATAATTCTTGGTAACTAAGTCAATACAGGCTAACAAAATGGAGCTTTCTAGAAGTTCCTGAAGGTGTTTTTCAATTTTACTACATTTTGAATGTTTTTTAATTTGACAGCGCATATTTTTTGTATTGATAGAGCATATTTTGCCATTTATAGACCATATTTTGCTATTTTTAGAGCATATTTTTTGTATTGATAGACCATATTTTGCCATTTATAGAGCATATTTACATGCATATTCTTGCATTTGATAACGCATACATACATATCCTCCCTCTGGATCACGTTCAAGTTCCACTTCCAAACAGCTTAAAGAACGTTTTACTTATACTCATGATTTGCAGGAAAAATCCCTGATTCAGTGTATGGTCCAAACGATCGCAGAGAAGAGACCTTATGCAAGGGAAATTCTCCAAAACTTGCTTAAAAACTACCCAAAAATTAAAAACATGAAAATATCCACTGCACACGTATCATATGCTCAAAATAAAGGTACAATTCATTAAATATATTAAGTTTATCATGAAATTATCCTACATAATAAAAAATATTGATTCCAATAATCTATGAATTGAATTATTCCATTAGCTCCCAACTTGCCCCAAGAGATTGGACATGTTTCTGCTGCAAGTGCAAACAAATATTCTCAAAATGCAACAGCAGTGAATTACTTTCCCAATAATCAACCAACAGTCAAACACAATCCCAAATTGATCAATGAAATAATTAATTCCGACACAGATATGAATGACTCAAAAACGTTCCAAACAATAAAAGCAAAATGGCAACGAATGTCTATTAATGAAACTCCAATGCCCTCTAGCTCAAATAAAACAAATCAGAATACCAAACACATTGAAAAAGAAACTGTCATTGAAAAGAAGGGGAAGAATTATTGGGAAGAAACATTTTTGTGTTTTGAAGCTAACTGCGAAAATGAAAATGTCAAAAAAACATTGGACGTCATTTCCTTCCTTCATCCAACCGACATCCCCACAACATTCATAATTCAACTCGGGAAGAAATTATTTTCGTTTGACGAAAAAGCGTTTGATATTTTGGAAGAACATTGCATGTGTCAAAGAAAGCACGTCGAAGACAAAGATTTGATTTCTGTCGATCCAATTCTTCAAGAAGTCATTCGAACCAAATTGGAAAAAGAGGGGAAGTTTCAGAAAATCTTGGGCGAAATACTAGACATAACTTACAAAATGTTAATTGCAAATGAAATCGAATGGAGTACTTTGATTCACGTTGAGAATCTGTGGAAACACTCAGCGAAGATAAAACAGTTGGTGGAGAAACACAGTCTAATTACTAGTAAAATTGCATATCTATTTGTAGTGGCGGGAAGATACAGGGATGGATTGGATTTCTGTTGTGCAGCGGTGGATGATTTGAAATCCCATCTTGGAATAAAACATAAATCCACATTAAAAATTATGTTCTGGAAAGGAGTATTTCATAGATATTTAGAAGAATATGATGATAGTCTCAAAATCCAACTCGAAGTCTATGAGAATCAAAAATCTCTTTTTGGAGAGGAAGATAACACTACTTTAATAACAGCGAGGGAAATAGGATTTGTGTATTATAGAAAGGGTGATTTGAAGGCAGCTGAAAAATGGTTGAGTGAAACTCTGGAGAAAATGGCAAGAGTAAAGGGGAAAGAACATAATTATACACTTTTAGTGAAGTATGATC
Organism: Pogonognathellus longicornis; assembly: GCA_034694085.1. NCBI lineage: Eukaryota > Metazoa > Arthropoda > Collembola > Entomobryomorpha > Tomoceridae > Pogonognathellus > Pogonognathellus longicornis. The sequence continues at coordinate 1,798 of JAQFYB010007839.1, forward strand.
TTGCACTTGTACTTCGAGATTTAGGAAAGTACGACGAAGCAGATAAAATTTTTGAAGAAATTTTGCCAATGCAGGAAAAAGTATTAGGAAGGGAATATTTACATACATTGATAACAAAACACGCCATAGCAAGGGGGAAGGAGGAGCAGGGAAAATATGAGGAGGCTTTAAAACTATACGAAGAAGTCTTAGAATCACAAGAAAAAGTGTTAGGAAAAGAACATCCCAACACACTAATAACAAAAAACGGAGTTGAGAAAATAAGGAAAAAGGCAAGGGGCAAAAATTTTTGAAAGTGGGACTTATTGGCAAATAAATATTGATCTCAAAAGACAAACAAGTGCTACCTCAAAACACAATTCCATATTTGAATCTTCTTTCTGATTTTGTCAACCTTCCTCTTTCACAATTTTAGTTTGCCACTTGTAACTTTTTTTTCCACTTGTAACTTTTTTTTCACTTGTAACTTTTTTTGCCACTTGTAACTTTTTTTTCCACTTGTAACTTTTTTGCCACTTGTAACATTTTTTTCCACTTGTAACTTTTTTTGCCACTTGTAACTTCTTATGCCACTTGCCACTTGTAACTTCTTATGCCACTTGCCACTTGTAACTTCTTATGCCACTTGCCACTTGTAACTTCTTATGCCACTTGCCACTTGTAACTTCTTATGCCACTTGCCACTTGTAACTTCTTATGCCACTTGCCACTTGTAACTTCTTATGCCACTCCTCTTGTCTCTTCCTTTGCCACTCCTCTTGTCTCTTCCTTTGCCACTTTCCTCTTGTCTCCTTTTCTTTTGCCACTTGCCCCTTTTGATTTTGCCACTTTGATTTTGCCACTTTCCCCTTGCATTTTCCCACTCGCTATTATAATTTATAATTTATAAATACATTATATTAACAATTATTTATATAATATTAAGTACCTTCATTCATTCAATTAAAAATATAAGTTACTAATAATATTCATGCAATTTATATTATAAATATAATACAATTAACCTAACATTTACAATATGCTTATTTAGGACTAAGCCCCGTTAAGCTGGCACCACTTTCATTTTCCCACTTTCCTTTTGCCACTTGCCACTTTCATTTTGCCACTTGCCACTTTTCTTTTGCCACTTGACAAGTGAAGATTTTGTAAAAAACAATCTGACAAAATAAATTCAATTATTTGCCTTTTATATAGTTTATGCATACGTATATTAACAAACTATTTATATATAATATTATGTACGTTCATTCATGCAACTAAAAATATAAGTAACTAATAATATTCATGCTAATACAATTAACGTAACGTTTACAATACGCTTATTTAGTACTAAACCCCGTTAAACTGGCACCACTTTCCTTTTGCCACTTGCCACTTTCATTTTGCCACTTTCCTTTTCCAGCTTTCATTTTGCCATTTTCCTTTTGCCACTTTTCTTTTCCCACTTGCCACCTTTCTCTTGCCATTTGCCCTTTCCTCTTCTCTTGCCACTTGCCCCTTTCCTCTTGACATTTGGCCCTTTACTCTTACCAATTGCCCCTTTCCACTTGCCACTTTCCTCTTGACATTTGGCCCTTCACTCTTGCCAATTGCCCCTTTCCTCTTGCCACTTTCATTTTGCACTTGCCCTCTTTCCTTATGCCATTTGCCCTCTTTCCTTCTGCTACTTGAAAAGTGTAGATTTTGTGAAAACAATCTGACAATGATAACACTAAAATAAATTCAATGAATTACCTATTATAATTTATAGTTTATAAATAAATATTAACAATTGTTTATATAATATTGTGTACGTTCATTCATGCAATTAAAAATATAAGTAACTAATAATATTCATGCAATTTATATTATAAATATAATACAATTAACCTAAAATTTACAATACGCTAATTTAGGACTAAACCCCGTTAAGCTGGCACAGTTTTCATTTTCAGTGGCGGATCAACATACGGGTTTTACGGGTCCAAACCCCCCCTGTTATATTTCAGTTTACACTATATAAAAATAAAAAATTATTGAATGCCTATTAAATACCTATTATATTCACCGATGTTCACTGGTATTTCTTTCAAAACCCCCCTGTTATAAATCCTAGATCCGCCACTGTTCATTTTGCCACTTTCCTTTTGCTACTTGCCCCTTTCCTCTTGGCACTTGCCCCTTTCCTTTCGCTCCTTTTGCCACTTGCCTCTTTTATTTAGCCACTTGTCCCTTTCCCCTTTTCTCTTTCCACTTTCATTTTGCCACTTTCCTTTTTCCCCATAGTATATTACCAGCAAATGACGAATTTAAAATTTTTGGATATTAAACCATAAAAGAATATTATTTTTCATTCATCTTACACTATTGCTGAAGATTATGTATTAGAAAACTTAAGTATTTTAAACCATAAAAGTAGCAGAGCAGAGGATGATTAATTAAATGCATTAATGTAAATCTTGAATTAAAGTGATTATTATTATTATGCTTGATTATTTAATTATTTTCTATGCATTTTTATTTTACTGTTACATATTATGATGAAAAAACCTTCACAAATAATTCAAACAAAAACAACTAATAAATGCTGAAAATGTTATATTTGATTATATGAAGTATTAATTTTATTTCGTCTCAGCACATTCGAATTCGAAGTATCAGAAGGAATGAAGTCATTAACATTCTAAATTATATATTTGTAAAAGTAATTGAATTCACTTACTATTATAGTTTTTGTAATTTATTTATAACAGATTGAAAAATAGGGTGGGGAATGTATTCATCATCTTGGTCATTTACTAAAGTGACTTCGCAATTAAAACTCACTTTTTTATTATTAGCTCCACCATTAAATGAACCGTTAGTATCTAGCATTTTCATACTGCTACTGCTATTATTACTACTAATTGTAAGGCTACTACTACAGTCACGTATAATAGAAGAACTAACATTCTGAACACCATTCATGGAATGACGGGGGGAAGCAGCAGGTACACCAATGTAATGATGGCTATTACTATTAGTATTATTATTATTACAAATACTATTACCATTAGAATACTTTGAAAATAAATTATCATTAGCATTTTTATAATTATTACTAATTTGCTTTGGGTATTGAGGTGGGAGTCTTGAGCTCATGTCCAAAACGGAAGGTTTAATAATACTGTTTATACTTAAAATGGGATTGCTGTCAATTCTGCTCCTACTTCGTCTTCCACCAACAGCAATGTCAATTCCGTAAGAATATTTGGTGTCATAAATACTTCCACTACTAATATTGTCATCGTATGTCCCATAAGTCCCATTGTATAAGCCACCACTGTCAACAACATCACAATGTACTTGTTTGTTTCGAATAACAGGTGGGGAATCAATATAACGAGAGTTAGAATTCGGAAGACTTCCTGCAATTGCCCTTAAATCGGGGACGCTGATGCTAAAATTCTTTTCTGGCTTAGATGCTGAAGATGATAATTTGCCTTTTCTTCGTATTGTCGCAAATTTATTTTTACTGCTACTACCACTGCTACTGTTTTTCGTCTCAGAACCGCCACCACCAGAGCCGTTGCTCATGAAATTCGGATTGTGGCTAATGTGATTTCCACGATGGTTGTAATCCGAAGAACTTAGCATTGAATTTGAACTGTTTGTGCTTAAAGTGCTTGGTTTTCTATGCAATTGACCATTTAGAGAGTCTTTAGGATTGGACATGCCATCGGGTGAGCCGTAATTTGCTCCTCCGTAAGAACAACTGGAACTGGATTCTTCTGTTGAACCTTGGCCTGAGTCGCTGTCTACGGGCCAATTCTCGTAAATTCGGTCATCTTCCAATTTTGAACGATGCAAAACAGCAGTGTCGTATATTGCGTGAACGGCTGGAGTACTTGTGGTTGTTGAGTTGTTAAAAATAAGTTGATTATTTGTACGTAATGGAATGATTGGCATGGGTTGTGGGATTTGGTCATGTATGGACATGGAAGAGGATTGAGGGAGAGGAACACTATTGTGGGCATCTTTCTCATGACAGTAAAACACGACAATGGCGCGATAACCGTTCAAAACTGGGTGAAGTCGAGATTCTGTCCAAGTTTTATTTAACGGCACAATCTGACGGGCGTCGATGAATATCCACATTTGTAATCTTGAGTGGAAAAATAAAGAGCTGTAGCAGCCCCATTGGTGGGAATGTAAAACTAAGCTTTTCAAATTCATGTCGGTGGTTGTAGAAGATTCGAAAATTAAATATGGACGGAGTATGCTGGGTAGAATGTGAAGGGTTGAAACGTTTCCTGTGTCCGTGAAACTAAGACCAATCATATCCGGGAAACTTCGTAGACATCGGAATATCTTTGTTTGTCCATGACAGTTGGGCTATTAGAAATGAAATAAAATTATTATAATATGCTGTTATTTACTGTTGAAAATGTTTGAACGAATTTTTTAATATTAAGGTTTTAATTACCTTTACACAAAATTCCACACAATCTAAAGCTGATTTCAACCCAAATTCGAAGCTGGGCCAATCATTCGTTATCAGATTACTTGAATCCACTTGATGAATATACTAAAACGAAATTATACAATAATTAAGACTTCCATATTTCAATAAGAATCATTTTTAATTAAAATCTTTGTTAGCGATCCTGTACCTAATTAATTTAATAAATAAAAGAGACATACCTGAGAAATGGATTCTATGTGGGTCGTAGTACGACACTCAAGGCATATTTTGGTGAGACTGTATTCAGTTTTCATGTTTTCAAAATCCTTCCAATGACATTCATTTTGTAGAAAACTCAATTCTCCATTAGGATCGTTCACTGATGGTTTCTCAAGGGATGTTTTCAATTCGCAAAAAATGTAATCCTACAACATTAAAATTGAGTATTATTATTCCATTATTATTGTTAATCTTGCACATTAATCAAAACTCTCAAGATCCAGAAGTCCATTCTGTATAATTTAAGAACGTTGCCCCTTCATACATTAGATAGGCGATGGCGGTAGGCGTATGCCGTAATGAATGATGGGTATACAAATGAAACTAATTTCAGAAAATGAATGCCTAGAAACGATGATTTAGTTTAATGAATTCCAAGAAAATATTGAGCAAAATTTTAAAGTTCTTTGCAAAGACTCTTGTAATACCATACGACGATGTAATAACTGTAGAATCATGTTTCTTGGACATTGTCATACCGAATCAACTTTAATGACATGAATTAGAATAACAATGCAATGACGCAACTATAAATTATTAGTAAAGTGCAGCACAAACAACTCACGTAAATGATAGATGGGGCAACGGGAGCCGAGTGGCCATTATTGGCAATCAGGTTCCTAATAGCATAAGCGGGCATGTTATTTCTCAAGGCTCCTTTATACTTCATCGTATTGTCCATTTCGTGAATCTCATTCATATGAGTTCTCATTCTGGCTTCAATGATGTCGCAAACCAATGGTGGGTCCAGAACACTTTCCCTCATAGAAATATTCAGCTCGGTAAAAATATTCTGCAAAAACACACAAAAAATCCGAATTAAAATCAAACCATCTCATGCGAACATCATTCCATTGAATTCAAATTCACATACTGTTGCTGTTTGTTGCCTAATAAATCTTGATCTGAAAAGATCACATTCTAACCCTCTTCTATGAAGGCAAACTTGTATACAAAAGTAATTATTACTAAATTCCTAATACAAACTTTTGCCTTCACTGACTGGACTGACAATCTCCGCGTTCATTTTTTATCTTAATTGAGTAAAATGTAAGAACAGGATTTTTATAAGATCAATTTTCCCACAGTTGTATGTTTGCAACTACCAGCTCCTATACACCAACCAGCACCTACCACCATACCATGCCACATCAAACAGCACCTTAAAAAACTGGCTTCTTCATTTCAACCATTATGCACCAAGCACCACTTCTTGTTCGTATAAAAGTTAATAAGCGCCATGACATATTACAAGCAAAAGCAGAGCCCATTCAATTTCAATCCAGCAACAAAATGCTATGTAGGTATATTATTATACATTATACATTGTCCATGCAATGAATATTATTGCGTGATGGACTTGATGATGATGGATTCTTGGATTTCCAGGTAATATTATTAGTGTTGAGAGCCTCTTCTCCAATACCAACACCCATTAAGAAAACTACAATGCATTGGCCTGCACTGAGTTATATTTACACGGGTACACACAAGACATATGCACTCTGAAAGACCTTAAAAGAATATTACTTAACAGTTTATATATAAATGCATGGTAACATGCAACAAGCCATGGTAAAAGGAAAAGGGAATTAACACGGTAGCTCTCAGTATCCTCACGGTTGCAATCTGTGTGTACCTTTTTAACATGGCTGCTTTTTGACAGACTTGAGAATTGTAAAAGTCTCTCTCTCATCAAATTCAATGTCTGTGTGTCTGTGTGAATATCTATTACCTTTCTATACATTATACTCCCTGCACACTTACCTTTACATTTAAGGTAAGAATAAGAATACTTCCAATAGAAGTATTCTTACACTTATTATCGTGTACTATGTCCGTCTGTCTCAGAAAGAACCTTTGTATATATAAAGTGTATTTACCGATTAGAGTCGCCATTATTATTCCTTACTGATGCTACCGACAGACTGCTACCCTTACCCTACCCTACCGTACTACCGTATTTGTCCATGACAGTCTCTTTTAGGAATTGGTCATTTTCCTCGCCCATTCAAAATCAAATCCTAAATAATTTTTTTTTCTTTTATTTGTACTACAATGTACAAAGGAAATCGAGATTTTCATACATAGCCAAAAGTAAAAGTTGCCTGGGACTATACGACACACACACACAATACCACGCAAGTTTAGGCAATGTAGGAAAATATTACAATATTATATATGGACATGCATGTGTAGTAATATTACTATTGTACAAACAACAAACATTGATGTATGTATCCTACTAATTAGGGTGAGACACACATAATGCATACACAACAAAAGAGACAAGAAGAAACAAAATGTCGTGCTCTGTCAAATTCTTATCTGCGAAGAGTTGCTTTAATGGTGAGTGCATGAAAACTGACTAATCAAGTAATCAAGAGTGTATGCATACATAGTACCTAATATTACTATTTTAGAAGGATATTTTATCTACATCCTATATCTCGGCAGCTTATAAAACTTGTTATTCCTATTACTACTGCCTTATAAGCTCAAGACTGCTTTTTAGCTACAATGCATACACAAATATAGCAAAAGCAACTTTTTTCGGAACTTATTTCGTCTAAAAATACTAATGTTGTGTGTGTGAGTGTAAGTATTATGTAATTGTACCACTATGCTTGATACAATATTATGTACGAGTGACTTGGGCATTAGGTACCTACGTAGTACTTGGTTATAAAATAAATAATGTAACCAGGTAGTATAATTCTAGTCCAGTTCACAATCTGATTTCCTCTATGGGGAACTTTAACATGTTATATAACAAAACATTATGTGTATTACGTGTTTGTATTGGTACATATAGCTACAAAGATATATATAAACTTTAAAGTTGGAAGACAACTGTGTGTTGTGTGGGTACCATGTGTGTGAGATGTTCACATACTCACAATTTACTATTTACAGCATTAACTAACGCACCTGTCATTTAGACTTTTTTGCTGGGGTACTTCCGTTTGCTTAGGTTTACAACGATTAGCGATAACTTATCGTTTTTATTTCTTACCTGTTGCACTATATACCACCTTGCGATAAACCCGCACAGTGCATTAAGCAGTGCAGGGTTGCACTGATATACAAAATCTCAAGAGTGATTACACATTACACCCAAGAGAAGAAGTCAAATCGAAAAAAAAATCTAAATAGGATGTCGTATATTAGGTAATACTGTATAATATACAGTAGGAGTACTAATAACAAGTTTTTGAAGTGCAGAGCTAAGCTTGACGGCTGTGTTCGTACATTATCAACTTTAATAGAGTTGCTCCTCCAGCTCCTAAAACTACTGGCATTTATTTTTAGTTTTTACATGAATATATTTTATAAGGACTGTGTAATATTCAATTACAAATGAATACATAAACTAGTTATTTGGGCATGACGAAACACACATGGATTTTATTATTTCGATTTATTTGGTAGTGGATAATATTGTGCTTTCTTGTCATGCACTCAATTCGTTTGATAACCTTTAAGCATATCATTATTATGGTGTGAGTCTGTGAGTGTGACTGGGCCGTGTGGGCAAGCAACTCCCAAAAATATATTATGCAATCAATCTCTTCAATTTGATCTAGTTTCCCATGTAGATAATATTCCGAAGGGAACATCTATTTTACAAGAGATTGTTTGACGCTTGACAGAGATGTAGATAGAAATATAAAGCGTATTTTATGACTATTCTGGTTGGTTCAATTACTTCTGTAGTGCACGTTATATTATATCTGTTTGGTAATATATATTGGGAAATGTTACTTTAGAGAAATTGAATTTGAATAATGTTGACAGAACACAGAACCTTGTACATGAAACCCTGTGTATAACATGTACCTACATTATACTATTTTTGAACAATAATTTTCATTTTATAATGCTTACGCAATATATA
>JAQFYB010007840.1:0-10397 GCA_034694085.1 Pogonognathellus longicornis
TGTAGTGTAGTGTATTAACATGATTTCAGTTAAAGTGTAAGTGTAGTGTAGTGTATCTATGTGATGCCGGGCTATGGTTGCAATGCAGAATAAATTGGAATAACTACAACCCAAGTTGAACTGTTTCGTCAAGAACATGAAATCAAATGAATAATGAAGCAGGCAAAATAAACAGCTCCATCCAACCCGCAGCTCCATAAAATTGTGTAAGCGGTGTGTGTTGAAATCCACTAAATCCCATTCACTAAAGTAGTAAATTGTATAATAGGAAATATATATAATATCATCTCTAAATTGCAAATTCAAAGTATGCTACAAAACAGTATTTTACTGATCATGTAATTATTAATTTTACATGTAATCCAATTGCGTTATTTATAATTAGAGACAACAAAGATGTAATGAAATTACAATTGTAATTTGACGGTCAACATGTAATTTGTAATGTAATTTGCAATTAGAATATCAAGTAATTTGTCCAATCATGTGAACCACCCCAACAATAAATTATGATCATGAAATTTTGCGGAAGCAATAAAACCTAATTCAAAGAAATTTTATAATTGCATTGGTACAACGTGTTCGTTAAATACGATTCCGTATTCTGGGTATGTATTAAACAAGTAAGATAAGTTCAATACACTCTAGAAAACTAAACTTCTTTCCATCTTTTATAATTCATCCATGGATATTATATGCATTGAACAGTGCGTACAAATTCGAAGGTTATTCTTCTTCTTTCTGAATAGCCACCATTCATTTTAAGCTTTACAGTTTTCAAGAATAACTACGCACAAGAATGAATACAATCATACTCACATTTCAAATCTTCACACTTTTACTTATTGCAGGTTTATTATCAAAATATCATAATTTATAGAATTAATATCACAATCAGTTTTTATAAGAACAAGCCATTGCATTCTTATAAAAAATACGAGTTGGAATGCAAGAATATACGCTCATAAGATAAAATAATTTATTTGATTTTTATTTAGCATTAGAACAAGTTGAAACTATAATCAGGCAGGTAGTTGATAACTAATCTCATTTAAACAGGTTCAACATTTGGAAAACAGCGCTGGGCTTCACTTTTCGGGCGCTCTTCAGCATTATCTCCAGGAGCCGCTACCCAACAAGACCCTGCTCCCGATAGCTTTGCTGTAAGTAAGATAAATTAGTTTCACATTTAAGAACATGGATATAGAGTATAACGGATACACTTATCAAAATTGCTCTAATAAATATACTAAATATGCACTTTAGTATTTTAATAATATTTTTTAAATATCAATTCATTTTTCATTGATTGTATTATCCAACACAAATTAATTATGACTTAGTTAGTTTTACAATATTGATTTTATTAGTTAATAGATTTGAAGAAGGATGACTCAAAATCCCAAGGTAAAATATTATATTTATTAATTTATGATTATTAATAATCATAACCTCAACATCAAATTAGTAAAATTAATTAAAACAAAGGCAATATAAAGAAAAGGTAATAGGAATGATTCATGGGAATTTAGAATATATATTCCAAACCTGTCTAAATACGTATGCAAGCATACTATGTTTGGACCAAGGCAGTATATAGGATTCCATTTCGGAGGAGGCAAAATATCTACATGATGCATAATGGTGTCTGTTATCACAAATTTGAACCATTTTAGGCCAAAATCAATCTAAAATGGATGAAATTTGCGGGAAGCGCAAAAAATTTGCCATTAATTGCAACTTTTTGGCAAAACAACCTATTTTTTCGAACTTCGGGGGGAAAATTCTTCCCCCCAAATCCGAAAAATAGGTTATTTCGCCCTCTTTTCCCCTACCTAAATACGGCCTTGGTTTGGACGTTGTACTAATGTACATACAATGAATTTTGCAAGTCATTAATAAAGCCAGCTGAATATTACATAATGCGTTTATTATTAATTACCTATACTCATTTACTCAGCTCCAACGGTGTCTAACCCGCCTGGACAATCTGGAAACCCTTCAAAACCAACTGGATTAGATGGAAACACTTCTGCACCTGGGGACAAGTCAAATCAAGTTAAACCGTCACCAGGTCTTATTAATAACCCCGCAGCACAGTCCATGGGCTTTCTATATATTTCCTGTTGATTAGCGTTACTGTTTGAGTTCATGTAAATTACATTTGATTGTGAGCAAAGTAAAATCGTTATGATATTTTTTGTAATTTTGATACAGTAATTGTGCAAAACTATATTATTATTACTACTACTGCTATATTCTATTAGTATGAGGTAATAGGCACTCTAAATCTCGTTAAAAGACTTTGTTACCAATTAAGTATCTGTATAGTGTATACATATAGGAGCAGTTGATCTTATGGACTAATCAAAAAATAATGATCACAAAGAGGGAGCTTGTACACTGTTTTAGTTGAAAAATCTACAGTTGATTTCGCATTTAAATTCACTGGAATTATCGTCGCTGTCATGGCAAAAAGAGCGTTCAGAGAATGTAGAGAATTGCAAAAGGAGCGTTCAAAGAATGTTGAGAATAGCAAAAGGGGTTAAGTGATTCTTTGTTGGTTAGCGTTTTACTACAAAACCAAATACAATAACCAACCGCCAACAATTCATTTGTCCCTTTTTGCCATTCTCAACATTCTCTGAACTCTCATTTTGCCATGACAGCGACTTTATGGAGAGTAATCAGCTCTAGATGGTCGCTTTCAAAGGATGATGTGGGTTATACAGTGAGTTTTTCGTAACGTGATCTATGTAGTTGGGTAGGAGTTGAGACTTGTTCGATTTATTAACACATTTTAGGAGCATAAGCATAACCTTTGACAATAGGTACTTGTAAGTAATTTGGCATTGGGTGTGTTATAAACTTACATCAGTTATTATGAGATGGTCATAGTAACTGTTGTGAATATATAACACATCGATTGCAAAATATTGTTAGAAGTACCCGTTGTCAAGGATTATGTTCCTAAAATGTGTTATTATAAGTCTCACACAAATCTCAACTCCTACCTAACTACATATATCACGTTACGAAAAACTCACCGCATAGTGTATGGGTTGTCTTAATCATTCTAATTTGTAATTGTAAATTAGTTTGAGAAAAATAGTGTAGATACCATATAATTCATGACCATATAAACTTGACCTATATAGCTAAAATAAATTTCCCACCAAAATTAAGTAGAGTATTAATTAGGTCGATCACTATTGGTAAAAATTGGTTCAAACTTTACCTAATGTTATCTGCAAGCTAAATAATGGTCTAAATGACATTTTATTTTTTACATACTTTTAAAATAATTGCTAGGTATTTCAAAAACTATTATATTTATGTAAGGAAGCATGTGTACAGATGTGGTGCGAATTGTTTTAGTGCAATAAGAATACTATTTTCTTACCTGCTTTAGCTTATGACGGGGCCGATATAAAACTGTTTTTACAGTGCAGCATTGATTTATGAATACATCAATATCCGTGAAGTTAAATACAACAATGAAGTCAATGTGGGTGAAAATTAACATGGACTACATTCAATTTCAATTTTGCTTCCAATTTTGATTTTTTTCCAAAACGACCTGTGTTTGAGGTTTTGATAAAATAATAATTTAAACTGGGATGAACCTGTACACCGTATCTCCCTAGCTACTTATCTAACATTCAAGTCTTTGATTCGAATACAACAGTTTACAACTACATTACTCTTATATTTTCTTTGCATGGTTTGATAGTGGGTAGTGCTTTGATGATCTTTTCTTGGTAATCTCTTTAATTGATTACAAAGTAAAAATGAGAATTTCATTTACGGCTTAGACTTTTATCTTTAGTATAGGTTAAGGTTCAAAAACATTACATACTTTATCAATTGTATATAGTATATAGCTATACGAGTTTACTGAATTTCACGAATGACTGTTTCATGTAATGTAACTGCTAATGATTAATAGCATTAACCTTCACGCGACTGAGTGGTTTGAACCATAGCGCTTTTTAAATATATAAAAAACGAAAACCCCGATTGCAAAATTCTTTTAAGTAATTCCCCGTCGATAATTTCGCTCATTTTGTTTTTCAAAGTTTTGAAGAAAAAAATTCGTGCTCAATGTTTATTTCTGAAACTGCACAACTGAATGTAAACATCTTTTAACCAACAAAACATAATCTATCAAACTTTTTTTTCGAATTTTAAAATGCACAGTTTCCAAAATAATTTTGGGTTAGCTGCAATACCCCACTTAGTGCTCGACGGAAGTTTTGGCTTAGTTAGTAGTCTAAAGGTTATGCATTGGTTTTCAAGCTTGTAATAGTGGATAGGTATATTGAAAAGGCATTTATTGGTAAGATGTTTTCAATAGTTAGGATGACCTCAAAGTTGAGAATATTTATCAGGAACGCTAATAATATAAACGCTATGTATATTTAAGTTTGCTTCTTTTTGCTCATTTATTAAATAAATCACGTTCAACACCAAAAACTAGATCGTCGAATGCTTAGTAAAATCCTATCTGTACATTCTCTATTACCGAAGATTTATACGGCCATATATAATATTAATATTATTAGTACCAGTTTGAGAAAGAAGTAGTAATGTTGAATGAAATTCACAGAAAATATCGACATGAGATATTTGCGAAAATCTTAAGTCGATATTTGAACTAAACATCAGAATACGATTTTTGCGACATCAATAATCTAATTTTTTTAAACAAGACACAGACACAATATTTTTTACTTAGTAAGACTGAAACTTATTGGTTGCCAGTTGCTGGTACAGATTAATTCCTGGTGTCTCGTCGTAATGAAACTTACGGTATTCGCGATGAATGTGTTAATGCTCTTCATATTGCAATATTTGCTGAGTATTTTAACGCACTACAAATCCATTGCTTTTACGTGTATCATATAGGGAGTTACCAAGGTTCAATAAAAACACCTAAATAAATTACCATTATACTTATAAAACGTGTTTAATATTTGATAACATTCACTAAGAACTTGGCACTGACTACTGCGTCATACATTAACATCTACAGACTAAACAGACACATGTACAAATACATAAGAACGTTTAAAATAATATATCAGTGAAGAACTTAAATAAATGTATATAAATTGAAATAATATTATTTTATTTTACTCATTTATTAATAACTCTTGTCGCAAGACAGTTCTATCTCACAAATCTCCTTCAATGTAAATACGCATATAAATATTAAAACATCAATAAAATATTTGCAAAAGAATGGGGCATTTTTACTTGGAAAAAGCCATTTCCTATTTGGCTCTAGGGATTTTGTTTTTAGCAAATTTTATAAGTTTAGGACAAAGTGGTTTGCAAGACAAACCTTGTGGTTTTCTCTATAATGAACAAAATTTCACTGGCCACATTTTAGAAATAAAAGATACCAGTAATTATGCAAATCTCGAAGAAATGTACGTAACCACAGACACAGTTTGGAATGTGACCAATTCTTTTCAAGTTGAAAAGGGATGTTTGTTAACTGTTTGCAACGGAAGTTTTTTTGACGGTGTGTGTCAAGAATTCAGTCAAGATGTTCAAGAAACTCCACTGCAATTCGATTCGCTCTTATCGGTCAATTGCACTTGCGCTGCGGTGAGAAATATTTTATTTACTTTGTTTCACAAACTTAAATTACCTATTTCAAAAAATTAATATTATTGACTACCAAAATTTTTCAAGCTAATTTACAAATAATTTATATTAACTATAATTCAAATCTGATTTTATTCTTTTAGGTATATATAATACAGTATTATTATTATCTGTATTCCCATTTTCTAATTATGAAATTAAATAACTGAAAATTGAAATTTCAGGAGTGTAAATGCAGTGATATACACATGAGAAGAACATCTTGTGCAAGGGCGTACGTTGGCAAAGGTTGTAACACATGCAATTCTTACTATACAGACTTGAAAGGAAGTAAGGCATTTGTGCCTGATGTATTTAAAAACTCAATCGCTTCAATAATTGTCAGAAAGGGTTGCTCACTTACACTTTATGACGAGGAAGACTTTGAGGGTGAAGAGTTTGTAATTGAAGGATCCACTTTAGAGGTCTGTAATTATTGCAAAACTATACCGTCGGTATTAACGTGTATTTTTGGTAGATTTCTTACTTTAATTAATTTTACTTCAATAGATTGTTTAATAACATGTATTTACAATTTGTATTTACTAGAATTGGAGTCGTTCAATATCTTCTTATGAATGCCTTTGCACGGAAGGACCTCTTGTAACTCCGCAACCAAAAATCCGACCACCTGGAAGTAAATTATTATGGGAATTAAAAAACTCTGAATGAATGAATGATGAACTCCGTCTATCATACCTATATATTGCATAATTGAAAATTGAAACTACAATTTGAGAAATGTATTTAAATTGTTCGAACAGGTCCACCATTTATTGACGTTCCATTAAATGCAGACAACATCAGTGCACTGCTGGATACAGAATTGGGAAATTTAACGGGAATAGGAAAGCATCCCGGGTTACTCGCAGCTCTGAGATCAATCAAAGTTAAACGAAGCCCGAGAAATGCTTATATCTTACTTCTAGGTCTCACTGGAGCAGGAAAATCATCCGCTGTTAGTACAAAATATTTTTTTTAAATATTGAAGCCATTTAACACACAAAAATTAAATATTTCTACTTACATTTGTCAAATCATTTATAATATATTTAGATAAACTTGCTTTTCGACAATGAAAACGTTACCAGAGTCGGAGAAGATAAATCTACAACTTCAGATATTCACGAATTCCGCATTCCTGTACCAATCGATTATTTAGGAATACAAAACTCCGAATTAAGGATCATTGATACTCCAGGCCTGGGAGATACACGAGGACTGGAGCAGGATGCAAAATTCTTGTCGACACTTGAAGATTATTTAGACAATCATGAAGAATTGAGCAAACGAATTCCCAATATTGTTCTTGTTTTTGCCAAATTTATCGACAATCGTTTTGATGGAGAGGGCTCTACTTTTGTAAAAATGCTTAGAGGAGTCGATTCGTTCAGAGAAAGAATTACAGACAAAAAGTTTTCAAATGTTATTTTCGTCTTGTCACATTTCATGTCATCAACCAAGGAAACTCGACGACGTCCAGGACGGATACTTTCAAGTTTCAAAAATGTCATCGAGCAGTACAGTTTATTCCCGAAACCAGTTTCAATCGTTGTAGCAGAAAACAAAGCAGCAGAACAAGAACTTCCCATTTTGAACGGATACTACAAACTCCCGAATGGAGAATTCTACCCTAGAAATCTTTTTGAGAAAATCGAAGTTGCCACTGTGAATGGAGGAGATCCCATTGGTGAGGCAATCGTTCGTTCAGCTTTCAGTAACTCGGACGATTTCAATATTTCCAGCACAACCCACAAACTCGTCGGTTCCGGTCATAGAAAGGTGATTCAGTATTTGGCAGCTTTGAGTGGTGCTCAATTTAACCCTGAAAACACTGAGATCTCTCAAATTCTGGGATCCGCTTACGAGTCGATGAATCCAAAAATTTCACAAAAATATCCAGACGCATTGCCTTATTTACAAGTAGCCTTTAATATTCGAAATATTATCACGACAACTGACCTTCCTAAAACAACTTTGGAAATTGTCAAGTTCATGAGAGACATTAGAAAAAACGAGGCAACTCTATTCTTAATGGAAACTGCTTTCGGTTTAAAGTCTCCGAATTTCAGCGAAGATATTATTACTGGACATGGCTATGACATAATAAATGACCGACCTTTACCATCATCGCCCTATTTACTCGGCGACTTAATAAATACGGATATCGGTTATATGATGCCTGGAGGAATGACGTGTAGCATCGAATCCATTTCAATAGGAATTTTTAACATTTACGCAAATAAAGAAAATTATTTGAAAGCCCGACTTCAGGGGTTAAATGTTGAAGAATCAGTTCCGGTTAGTAGCTTTAAAGGACAAGTCCGTCCGGGTTCAAATATCCTTAACTCGTCATTCAATGAAAATGGAGAAATAGTTACAACTGCTGTCAAAGAACACCGAACATTCGAACTTGTTCTTAACGATCGATTAAAGCTTGCACCTGAATTTATCAACACTGTTCAAAATTTAACGAAATTTAATTCCAGCGACTATGAAAATGTTGAAACTTGGAAAAAATTCTTCCATGAGTACGGAACTCATGTTGTTAAATCGGCGCATGGAGGGGGCTCAATAGAAATATCTTTAGCCAGTAACAAAACATTTGGTCCTGAAATTGCACAAGCCATGTTCGAAATCATTGAATTCGCTGAAGATGTTACAAATATCGGAAAAATCAAAAATACCACTTTTGACACATCGGAAACTAGGCATACACTCAAATTCCGAGGGGGTGATCCAAAATACCACGCTACAAATTTACGCGCCATGAGCTTAACTGAAGCCGCGGAAGTTTTTGAAAATTGGAAAGAAAGTTTAGAATTAAATCCATCTATTTTGATGACAGAAATGCTATTTTTACCCATTAGTGATGTTGCGAAGAAAGTCGGCTCCAATTATTCGGCTGAAATTCAAATGGCTGCTCAGGAATTATTCAATTCAACTCTAAGGGTTCAAACCATCAAGAACAAGGATTATGTTCCCGGGGATCGACAAGAAACCGGAAAAGATAACAATAATTTTAATCAGGGAAATCTGGGACTCATCCTTCAACAAATGGCTGAGACCAATAGAAGATCTGATGAACGGATGAATAACATGTTAATGATGATACAAGAGACTAACGCAGAGAGGGAGAAGTTACGGGATATAGAGCGACGAGAGCAAATTGAATGGCAAAAGGAATTAGAATTAATTAAAATGCAAAGAGATGATAAAGATCGGGAGGCTGTGCAGGCTAGACTTGAAGCTGCTGAAATACGACGTGCGGAAGAAGTGAAAAGACAAGCAGCACAAGCTGAGCGTTTGGCGCAACAACTAAGAAATCACGAAATCCAAATGGCCACAATGAAGACAGAAGCCGATGAGAGACAACTAAAACTGATCCTGCAAATTGCTGAAATGAATAAACCGCAAAAACCATGGTATCAATTTTGGTAGATTTCATTTTCATAACGTAGATAGTTCAGGTAGGCACCTAAGAAATTTGTTGTAATTATGTTAATAGTATCACGATTTGACACTTGAAATCTAATAAATATAAATACAAATTGGGACAATTTTGTACTTTAGTGAGATATATACAGGTTTTTTCGTAGCTATTGTTATTCACAATTCGTGTCATGTATCGATCAAAGCATCGAAGGTAAAACTAATAAAATAATAAAATTCCATAGTAGGAAACAAGATACTTTCTTATATTGAAAATTGAGGCGTTTGATAATTTAAGTCACTTAAAATAATACATGATTTGCAGTGGCGTAGCCCTAACCAGTATTGTCCTGGGGCAAAAGCATTATAAAAACGACACCACCTACGCAAAATAATATATACATAAAATAATATAGACCGGTAATTAGAGTTATAGTTCGTATATAGTAGTTCAAATAAATCAACGTCTAAAAGAGTCAGACATTTTCATAGATTCCATATATAGAGCGATAGCGATTATTTGGCCTTTACATTTTGCCCTCCAAATTATGTTAAGAATAGCTAACACAGAAAATATATTCGTGGCGTAGTTCCATATTCTAGGGGCGTGTCCGTCCGGAACGGGCTTCATCTACCCTACACTATTTGTGCCTCCGTTGCGGCGCCCCTACATCTTGGACCCTGAAGCGACGGGCCCACTTGCCCCAGTAGTTTCTATGCGTCTGCATGATTGCAGAGAGAGAGAGTAAAATATATTGGGGAACTGTGGACGATTATATAGTTGGTATTTATGTGACTCGTGCATGCGATAATAAAGCATACTTCATAAACAACCAAATTGCACGCCTTTGATTTTGTTCGCTCCAGGTCCACATTGAGTTTATAACACAACTGCAAAATACTTACGGTAGAATATAAGAAAAGTCCAATCAATAGAATTCTCCTACATATTTAACCGCCTTACTTCGCCTTCCCAAAACTGATTTATTGACATTATTGTATAGAGACATGAACTCGACATACTTGTAATTATTTTGTGGGTTTTCAAGAATTGCTACTGTGTTGAAGAATGAGCTGTAAAATATCTAATGAACAAATAATTACTGAATTTACATTAATCATGGACTTATATGCAAGCGATAAATCTTGGATTGATTAATTTTTAGCAATTGACTGTTGTATACTGTTAAGGTGACCTTTGTGCCGATTTTGATTTGAGTCCACTTTTAAATGTTTCCACTAGGGTATGTTTGTATGATGGTATGATTATAATCAATGTACTTATTATGGAATGATGTTGTGGGTGTCTA
>JAQFYB010007841.1:0-10396 GCA_034694085.1 Pogonognathellus longicornis
TATGGACGATTTTTTCATGGTTGTCTCATATTGTGTATAGGGAGCTGGTCTACCCGTTAAGTTTAAATACCCTGGTATAATAGTACATTTTAGAATAATTATTATTTTTTCTGTAGTAGGTGGGTAACATTGAAGCAAAGAAATTCATCACTGCTTTGCTTTTTAGAATTATATGTGATCGTTCTGCACTTCTGAAATATTTTACAAATTAATGTTCATCAGCTGGAGATTTTAACCAGTCATGTAGTTGTCTCTCCCTTAGTCCCAAAGTAGATAAAAACATTTGTCTACAAACTTGTTTTTTTAAATCGCCAATTTTTAAGTAATATTGGAATGAATAAGTACGTCGTGAGATTCCTCCTTTAACTTGCTTAGTTTTCTGTCTAACAATTAATGATGTAGCATAAACACGTTTCTCGCTCCAATCCATATTTTTCCAAAAGGCTTCAAAGATTGTATTACGGTTTTCTTCTGTGAAATGAGAACAGTGACGATTTTTGGCTTTTTCACATAACTTTGAACAACATGTGGGTCCCATTTCTCTGGCTTTTCGAATTACGGCTTTTGGCATAGTTTTCAAATTACCGTCACATATTTTTGTCGTTTTTTCAACTCCCAAATATTCTTTACCTTCCATTCTTAGCCTTGTGTTAGTATGACTTCTCCAGTATGGTTTTCTTGACTTCCGAATTCGTTTTTTTCCTGTCTGCAAATTGTCGTCAATTAATTAAGGTGTAAAATGAATAAAATCGTTGTCGATCAATTCACGAATTACCACCCGTCAATAATAATGGACTTATATTATATTTTATGATGTACTGAGTCTTATTTTTCTGACACAGTGGCCACGTTATTATAGACGGGTGTTAATTCGTGAATAACCCAACAATGATTTTATTTCATTTTTCACATTAAATATCAATCAAGCTTTAGAGTATGTAAAGAGCTACTAATTAACTATACACGTTTTACAAATCATTATCTCTGCGAAAATAGATTTTTATTAAAACTACTAGATAAATAATATTATAATATCTGCAACATGCATAATGTTTGTAAACATACTTTTTTAATGGAAGATGGAACAGTACTCTCCGTATTGAAAGGGTTACAAATTTCTGGATGTGGGTTCACCATTCCTAAATAAGGCAAAACAATTGATACAATGATATCCTATAGTATTTGTAAAATAATTTTTGTTTATTTATTTGTGTACTTGAACAATATTTTTGTCTTACCTAGATAAGGGCCTTCGGTTGCAACAACCATCGGGGTAAACTAAAACCAATTACAGGTTAATATAAATGGTAAATGGTATTTATGTCTTACAAATTATTAGGGGCAATTCGAATATATATGTGATAAAAATGCTTTTGAAGATAATAGATTGCTATTCAAGACTTACATTATCCTCATGAGTTGAATTCTGCTGTGAGTGATGTAAGGAGTTATCCCCATTGTTGTCAGATATCTCGGAACCTATAATAATAAATACACACATTGATATTACAATGCCTTTTATACACCCATTTCAACACTAAAATAAAATAAAATTAATGTATGGTTATGGTTAAATCAAATACTGATTCATTTGACATTTTGAAAGAAACGATATGAGAATATGAAACAAAATTAACTTTTTTTATGACATCAAAGTTATGAAAATTTAACGACCATTATGTAAAAGAATTTCTGCATGCAATGAGACTATACGACATTTATAATAACGAGTACAGAATGCAATAAATGCAACTTCTATTAGATCTAAGACAGGATGAAATACGACATTTATGAAAACGTTTATAAAATACAAGGCAGACGAATTTAAAAAAAACAGATGTAGGCATTCTGGCACGTAGCCAGATTATAAGTTGGGGGGTGTACGGCAAGTGACAATATACAGAGATTTAAATCTGAATATGAAGTACAAATTATTCTATAATTGCGAGCCGCGGGAGAACAAATGGAGCCTTTAGGTTGAATTTACAGAAAATCACTTCAAAGCGCAAGTTTTTCAGATGTTCTCTAAGCATGTTTTGCACTTTTATTACCATAATTATTTATTCTGGGGTGTGCCCCCACCTGGCTACGTGCCTGTAGGCAGTAACAGAGGAATTTAAAAAATTAGATCCTAATAGTAACGTTAATATTATATTTCTGTTAGCAAAAATCCTTCTTATAATATAAAAATTAGCTACAATGTCTATAGATTTAAAAAAGCGGTATCCTAAAGTTTTACCAATTATGCCCCCCCCCCCACAATCCGTGATTGCGGGTAGCTATTTCACTAATATACACACTAACATTAAACAACTAATATTTTAGTATACCCACTGGCTATCCTGGCTTCAGTGGACCCTGGTTAAAAATCATCATTTTCGGCTTCAGTGGGCACTTTTTACAATGAAGTTGTAATAAATATATAATATATGGTTTAGATTGTCTGTTCCCTTATATTTATGTCAGCCTATCATTCACTGGCGTAACTATAAATTGGGGGATCCAAGATCTACTTTTTGGGCCAAAAATAATTAAACAATGTAATGTACATCAAATTCGCGCGTATCACGAATTTTACAATATTTTTGCAGTTTTGGGGGAAAATAATCTCTTTGTTATTCAATATTCTGGGGGGCCCACATGACGATTGGGCTCTGTATCAACGCACCACCTCGCACCATCGTAGTTTAGCCACGGAGTAAAGTTATTCTATAATAGTAAATAAATAATTAAAATTAAATACCACAAAACTTACTTAAGCGTTTGAGTATAATATTTGGTTTCGCGACAGATGAAAGGGAATCTGACAGTGATTTAGACGTTCCAATGGGTGACTTCGATTTGTTAATAACACTATTGCTATTAGCACTTCCGTAAGTTGGCTGGAAATCAATATCTTCAAAGGGATCAAATTCATTTTCGTCTTCAGTCACTGTATAGTTTGACTCGAATGCATTAGACACATTTTCTGTACAACTTCCGTCTTCGCTATCCAGAAACATGTCATCGCTTTCGATTTTAACAATTTCGCTTTTAATCGAATCAACACCATCCAAATTATTGTCATTTATTGAAGAATTTGAAGACTCGTACAGTGGATCTGCTAATGAATTTATTGCACTTTGTTAAATTAATCTGTGAAATGTTAGTTGTAAAATGTCGTTATTGTTTTTTATTACCTTTTGCAGCTTGACATCGTTGTTTGGCTATGGTTTTTGCAAAACTGTTTGTAAAATCGGTTATTTCCTTTTTGAGTATTGAAAGTTTGTCAATGAGTTGAGCAAGATTCACCGAAGAATCCATGCAGCTTTTACAAAACGATAATTGGTTTTTATTGTGATTAATGTTTTTTACTAAAATTTCAATATTGATTGCATCCTTGACATACAAATAACAAACATTAAATATATCTTTAGATTGTTCAGCAGGAATCAACGTGTTTTCAATAGAGTTTAAACAGATCAAACAACCGATAGGTGATTTAACTGAACTCATTTTTGATTTTTTTCAGTATTAAATTTAGTTTTAAGTCGACAAAACTATTGTTTTTATTACACATCGATAAATTTTTATTTGGTAATATAAAATATGGTTTTGAATTTTCACAACCATATAAAGTTTTCCAAGGAGTTCTTCACAAGGACGTGCATATTGTATTATGTACCACTTGCCTCTGCGACAAGTATGATTTAACTAGTCAATCATGGATAGGATAAACATTGAGTTGCTTTGGATGAAATGAAACGCTATGAACCATGAGATCAATGTTGACCCAAGGTAGGTAGAACATTAAACAGAGAAACAATACACATGCTTTAGAAGGTAATGTCATGCTTAAAATCTGGAATTTTTGCAGACACATTTTCACCGTTTTTCACGGTTTAAAGTTTAAAATGGTCGGTCGGTGGATGCAAATAATCCAAATTTTTACTTGATTAGCTTGTTTATTATGATTTTTAGTATTAAACGGTTCCCATAGTTCCACGCACCTTGGGTTGACCTTTAACAGAAGAACCGGGTACTTAGTTAACTACCGAAAAACCTTTATTAAAAGCGGGGGTGTAAATCAATGTTTCCTCTAGAAGTATTGCTTTCTTAGCCTGATTGTCTTTATAATTCGCCTAATCTATTTTTCCGAGGTATAAGCTGGACCGGGTTGCCAGAAGTTACTGATAAAACACTAATCACAAATAAATGTTGTATGCAAGGATGCACTGGACTGGTGTGGAAAATAAAACATGTTTGCTAAATATACAGTCGACATATTTCGAATTGAAATAGTAGTCGTTTTATTTTGATAGCTAAAAGTTGTGACAAATTTATTTATTCATTCCTTTATTTCCTTAATTAGCTATTATGTATTTTATACGTGGAGCATTTAATCGTATTTTCCGAACCTAACCAGATTTCAACCCTTAAATTTTCCGACCAAAAACCAAATTAGACTGTCATTACATACAGCTAATCGATTATCGAATCTAAAGTAACCCAACCCAATTCAAACGAATATTGACAAAGCAATGTTGGTAATATTGCGGCAAATTATGTACCATATAATAAAATCGCAAACCTGACTTTTCTGTGCATTTTATATGAACCCTCTCATCAATAGAGGCGATCCCAGTTAGACTGCGACCTTAAAAACATTATCCAATGTGTCCGCCAAGCAGGGATGGAATTTGTCTAAATTTCCTAGGGACCCGTCGGCGATTTCCTAATGGGGACGGAGTAGTCCGCTCCAAATTTCCTAGGGACCCTGAATCCAGAAATCCAAGCCACGCCCCGGGACGTGGCTTGGCATATTTGCTAGGATTTCCTAAAATCAAGCCCCGCCCTCTTCGGGGGCGTGACTGGATTTCCTAGAATTACCCAAATTTCCTAAAATCGAGCCTGGATTTCCTAGAATTTCTCACATTTCCTAGTGGGGGGGAGGGTCTCGGCCAAATTTCCTAGGGACCTAGGGACGAAAAAATTCCATTCCTGCCGCCCAGTGATCTATTTCATGGAATTTGAAACAAATGCAAGGTCTTTTCAGTCTTTGGGTGTAATCCGACTAGAAGAACATCAATATTCAAAGCGGGATAACTTTAATCACGTTCTTCCAAGACATGATTCACTTGGTTATGGTGGACTAATGGGACATCATCTTGCACGTCACGAGCTAACTGCCATAGCCTCTATGGGCTACAGTATCATAATCAATCAGAGCCGTAATCAAGGGAAGAGCAATTCCCTCCCCCCATAAATCCCAAATACCTAGGCTATTTTGGAACAAGAGGGCAAAAAATTACGTTTTTTTTTGCATTTTAAGTTTATTTTGAACTTTTGTGTAGTACTGTTTCGGTAGTAGGTGGATTTTTTTGGGAAGTACTGAAACAAAACAAATTACCACAATGTTTGATTTATAGAATTTTGATTGTTCTGCATTCCCGAAATATTTCACAAATTAATGTTGATTTCCCGGAGATTTTATCCAGTCATGTAGTTGATTTTTCCTTAATCCCAAAGTAGATAAAAACATTTGTTTACAAACTTGCTTTTTTAAGTCTCCAATTTCTAAGTAATATAGAAATGAATAAGCACGTCGTGAGTTTTTTCCTTCACTAACATGCTTAGGTTTCTCTTTAGCAATTAATGATGTGACATAAACACGTTTCTGACTCCAATCCATATTTTTCCAAAAGGCTTGAAAGATGGTAGTACGGTTTTCTTCAGTGAAATGAGAACAGTGGCGAGTTTTAGCTTTTTCGCACACCTTTGAACAACATGTGGGTCCCATTTCTCGTGCTTTTCGAATTACGGCTTTTGGCATAATTTTTAAATTGCCGTCACATATTTGTGTTTTTTTCTCAAGTCCAAAATATTCTTTACCCTCCATCCTTAGCCTCGTGCTAATGTTACGGTAAGGTCTTTTTGGCTTGCGAATTCGTTTTCTTTCTGTCTGCAAATTGTCGTGAATTAATCATAGTGTAAAATGATGTAAAATCGTTGTCGGTTGATTTGATTCGCGAATTAGCACCCGTCCATAATAACGTTGAATTATATTTTGTGATAAAAGTTTATTTGTCTGACATAATGGCGGTGTTATTATGGTGTTTGCTAATTCTGCTTTAAATCGTGAATAAACCAACAACGATTTTATTTGATATTAGACTTAATTAATAATCTAGAGTGTGTAATTAAGAGCTATTAAGTTAAAAAACATTTTACACATCTACATCTACGCAAAAATAGATTTGATTGAAATTAATAGATAAATAATATCATAATATACGTAACATGCATAATGTTTGTAAACATACTTTTTTAATAGAAGATGGAACGTCATCCTCCGTATGGAAAGGGTTACATATTTCTGGATGCGAGTTCACCATTCCTAAATATGACAAACCAATAGATGAGTTTCGAATAGTACCTCTCAAGGTTTCCTCGTGGTAAACTTTACATTGGGAGGTTTGAAAGCATTCGATTACCAGACACAGCGTCATGACGCTGTCTCGGTAGTCGAATGCGGTAGTCGGATGCCTTGAAAACTCCCAATACAAAGCTTACCACATGGAAACCATGAGAGCTACTATTCGATACTCATCTATTGATACAATGATATCCTATAACATTTGTAAATGGACTTTTGTATAATTATTTTTGTACTTGAACAATATACTTTTTCTTACCGAGATAAGGGCCTTCGGTTGCAACAACCATTGGGGTAATCTAAAACCAATTACACGCTAATATAATTGGTATGCATGTCATACAAACTGTTAGAGGCAATTATAAGTATAATATGTATGACAAAAATGTTTTTGAAGATAGTCAAGATTCAAGAATTACATTTTCCCCAGGAGTTGAATTCCGCTCTGATTGTTGCATGGAATTATCCCCATTGTTGTCGAATATCTGGGAACCTATAATAATAAACAAAAACATTGAAATTACAATGTCATTTATACCCATTTGAAAACTAAATTAACATTAAATAAAGAGCTGTTAGCTCAATTTGATCACTCAAATCCGCTCACAATATTGTTAATCTAATCTAATCTAAATACTGATTGTGGGAAGCTAATTCAATAGTATGCATGCTAAAATCAAATTACTAACGGCAGCTAATTTTTTAATAAGTATAATAGTAAATAATTAACTAAATAACACAAAACTTACTTAATCGTTTGAGAATAATATTTGGCATTGTGACAGAAGAAACCGATTCAGACAGTGATTTAGACGTTCCAATTTGTGACTTCGATTTGTTATTAATAATACTATTGCTATTAGCACTTTCGTAAGTTGGCTGGAAATCAATTTGTTCGAAGTCTTCGAAGAGATCAAGTTCATTTTCGTCTTCAGTCAATGTATAATGCGTCTCAAATGCGTTAGACACATTTCCTGTACAACTTTCGTCTTCGCTGTTCATGGATATTATGTCATCGCTTTCGATTTTTACAATTTCGCTTTTAATCGAATCAACACCATCCAAATTATTGTCATTTATTGAAGAATTTGAAGACTCGTACAGTGGATCTGCTAATGAATTTATAGTACTTTGTTAATATATTCTGTGAAATGTTACTTGTAAAATGTTGTTAGTTAGTATTAAATTGTTTTTATTACCTTTTGCAGCTTGACATCGTTGTTTGGCAATCTTTTTTGAAAAAATGTTTGTAAAATCAGTTATTTGTTTTTTGAGTAATAATAGTTTATCCACGAGTTGAGCAAGATTCACCGAAGAATCCAGGCAATGTTTACAAAACGATAATTTGTTTTTATTGTGACTAATGTTTTTTACTAAATTTTCAATATTGATTGCATCCTTGACATACAAATAACAAACATTAAATATATCTTTAGATTGTTCAGCAGGAATCAATATGTTTTCAGAAGAGTTTAAACAGATCAAACAACCGATAGGTGATTTAACTGGACCCATTTTAGATTTTTATCATTAATATTCTATCTATTTACTTTTGACTTTTAGGTCGATAAAACTAAAATATTTGTTTATAAACACTTCATCAAACTGTTGAGAATATAAAATATTATTTTAAATTTTCACAACCAACGTGAGTTTTCCAAGGAGTTCTTCGCAAGGACGCTCTTATTGTATTTTCATTTTCACATACCTTTGCCTTGCATCAATCACAATAACTAAAGATTCGAAAAACATTGAGTTCCTTGGATGAAACTCTATGAACCTACAATTACATCAAAGATTGACCTCTTTAACCGAATAACCGGGCACTTAGATAACTACTGAAATACCTTGATAATAAGCGGGGTTGTAAAATGAATGTTTCCGTTAGAAGTTCTGATTTGTTAGCCTGCTTGACTATACAATTTGCTTGGTCTATTTTTCTGAGGTATATAATTTGCTAGAAGTTACTGAATGGGTGAACTTGTGCCGACAATAAAAACATTTGTGCCAAAAATATGGATGGCTTATTTGGAATTGAAATAGTATTCGTTTTATTTTGATAGCTAAAAGTTGTGACAAGTTTATCTATCCATTCCATTATTACCTTTATAATATAACCTTAACTGTACTTTACACTTTACACAGTGAAACATTTAATCGTTTTTTCCAAACCCAGTTCGATTTCAACCCCTAAATTTTCCGATCCAAAACCTAATTAGACTGCCTGACTGCCATTACATAAAGCCAACTCAATCTAAAGTTTTGATATTATGAAAAATATTGTTGTGACAAAAATATTTTTGGTAATATTGTAGCAAATTATTCTGTACTACATAATATTTTATTGTCGCAAAGTTGGATTTTTCTGTTGATGTTGTGACCACTTCTCGTCAACAGAGGCTATAAGCCAGTTAGCCAGCGGGCCAGTGTCCTAAAATAACGGTGTCCAATTTGTACGTCAAGTGAGTTATTTGTTAGAAGAAAGTGAATGTCTTTTGAAGTAATCCGACTGGAACCTCTACATCAATATTCACACTGGGATTACTTTAATCATGTTCTTCCAAGAAATAATTTACTTGGCGACAGGGGACTAATGGGACTTCGTCTTACACCTCAGGGGCTAATTGGTATAGCCTCCATATATATTAGCTACAGTATCACACTCAATTGAGTCGTATTCTGGGAGGAACTTCCCCCCAGAAATGCCAAAAATTAGGTTATTTGACATTGCGAGGGCAAAAAATTGCGTTTTTCGTAGTTTACGATGATTTTGACCTTTTGTGTAGTATTTTTTCTGTAGTAGGTGGTTGGGAAATATTTCGCCACTAGTTTGCTTGTTAGAACTTTGATCGTTCTGCCGAAATATATCACAGATTAATGTTGATCCATTGGAAATTTTATCCAGTCATGTAGTTGTTTTTTCCTTAGTCCCAAAGTAGATAAAAACATTTGTTTACAAACTTGTTTTTTTAAATCTCCAATTTCTAAGTAATATTGGAATGAATAAGCACGTCGTGAGCTTGTTTCTCTTCTAACATGCTTAGGTTTCTCTTTAGCAATTAATGACGTAGCATAAACACGTTTCTGACTCCAATCCATATTTTTCCAAAAGGTTTGAAATATGGTATTACGGTTTTCTTCTGTGAAATTAGAACAGTGACGATTTTTAGCTTTTTCACACACCTTAGAAATACATGTGGGTCCCATTTCTCGGGCTTTTCGAATTACGGCTTTTGGCATAATTTTTAAACTGCCGTCACATATTTGTGTTGTTTGCTCCAGTCCAAAATATTCTTTTCCTTCCATCCTTAGTCTTAAGCTAGTTTGACGACAATTTGGTTTCTTTGGCTTGCGAATACGTTTTCTTTCTGCCTGCAAATTGTCGTCAATTATTCATAGTGTAAAATAAAGTGGAATCGTTGTCGGTTGATCCACGAATTAGTACCCGTCCATAATAACGTTACCATTATGGTTTGTGATATATTATGAATAAATCTTATTTGTGTGACATAATGGTGACGTTATTATGGACGTGTGCTATGCTAGAGTATGTAAAGCTTATTTATGCAAAAATAGTATTTTGAAATTACTAGATAAATATATGTAACATGTATAATGTTTGTAAACATACCTTTTTAATAGAAGATGGAACATTATTCTCCGTTTTGAAAGGATTACATATTTCTGGATGTGAGTTCCCTATTCCTAAAAATGACAAAATAATGGTTTACACGTTTACTATCATATATCATATATATTATTTGTAAACTGATTTTTGTGTGTATTTATTTTTCTACTTGAACCATGTTTTACCGAGATAAGGGCCTTCAGTTACAACAACCATTTGGGTAATCTAAAACAAATTATAAAAGGTATAATATGCGCATGTCATACAAATGGTTTAGGTGTGACTATGAACCACTTCGATACGCGCGAAACACGCATGTTTTTTTTCGAATGAAACTGTGTGCATCTGAAAGG
>JAQFYB010007842.1:0-10394 GCA_034694085.1 Pogonognathellus longicornis
TGTTTGGTATTAGCATAAGGCAATTCGCCTGCAAAGCCAAACCCCGATTTCTGCATCATCAAATCGTTCGTATTCAGCTGCGACAATCCCAAACAACCCGAAGTCACAGCAATAACTCTGAGTAATGTTTATATAAATAATTTCTACCATTAATAATTTATTGCACTGTTAAATATGTGTACACAAGCTCTTAATTATGGAGAATTTTACCTTGAATGACCATTGACACTCCCTCTTCGTAAATTGTCTAGTAATAAATTGGTCAGAAGAAAATGCCCTAAATGATTTGCAGCCATGTGCGGATTAAATCCATCTTTTGTTAATTCACTCGGTCTGTCAGATGCTTTAGGAGAAACTCCTGCATTATTTACGAGAAGTTTTATACTTGGATATTTGTAGCACACTTCCTGTGCAAATCTTTCCACTGAGTCCATATCCATTAAATCCAAATGAACCAAATCCTTCATGAAAAATTAATTTAAAATGGTGTCTAACAATAGTACAAAACGAACTCTGTAATTATCGAGAATTAATAAAATTCTTAGATCACAATTTTTCATACCAAATTGTTGTTTCCAGTTTCTTTGTGAATTTCCCTCACTGCCTCTTCTCCAACTTTCATATTTCGACACCCAAAAACAACTATAGCTTTTCTTTTTGCCATTTCAAGTGCAATTTGTTTTCCGATTCCTCTGTTGGCTCCCGTGATGACAACCACTTCACCTTCTACACTCTCTTCTTGCTCCTTCGTTAAAGGACGACGATTTCCGAACAATTTGTAGCAAAATTCATTTTTGAGGGTAAAAATACCAGTAACTAACAGTTTCCAGATTAACTGAAGTGTATAATACGCCATGGTTGTGTGCGTTTAATTTTTGTAATTAAAACAGTTGTAGTCATCCGTTTAATCAAACGAAGGAGATTTATTTTAACAGATGTCTTGCTAAAGAAATGTTATCAAAAAAGAATCTAATACCAGCCGAATGTTCCTAGAACATTGTTTGGTTTGCATTAAATATCTGTTTCGTGTGTTAGCAATTTCCCTCACTTTATGCTACACTGTTTAATAATTTGATAGGTAATGCATTAGATTTGCGTGTGGTGTATTGTGAAACAGAAAATATGATGCAAGCAATAAACTCTGTAAACCTTTTTTCTGTCGATGAATGAACTTTGTTTGCTTGAATGTGATGCATTTTAAAATATTTCGGAATATTTTGTATGAACATAATGTAGCGTGCAATAATAAACTCAAAGATATCAATTACTTTCTGGAGAAAATTCCTTCAGCAATATTGTTGAAAATTGTGTTTACAGGATTTGTAAAGGTTGTACTCAGTGTGTGGGTTAGTGTGAAATATTAGAAAAATTCATACGCGAACCGAACATTATGGGTTTTTTTCTTTCTAAACGACCAATATAGTTAAGTTGAGTAGGTATACATTTCATCTGCCTGATGGATAAATAATAATTTTGTTTGCTTTGTTGCAAATGAAAATAATAATACTGACATAATGAAAAAACAAACTTTGATTCATAAAATTATATCAAATCATATATTCTTCTATTTTAAATTAGAAGAATGACGAGACAATTAACAATTAATCTGCTTTGTCTGCACTAGCATAAAATTTAAATCACAATTTTTCTTAAATAAACCGTTGTATACTTTGTAGCGAGAAATTGTAAACATGTCGTGAGCATTCAAGCTAATTAGGGCTAACTAGGGTATTCGTGCTACCACATCCCCCACTCCCCTAAATACTAAATACAGGCGCCGATTCATTAGTAAGATTGCAAAATAATTCCTCCTTGGTGAATAGAGAATTTTCCCCAGTGATCATGGAATCATGTCGAAATGGTATTAAATGTTAAACAATAAAATTATATCAAATTGTATCTAAATGCACGAAATATTTGTGAAGTAATAATATTACTGATACTGAAAGATGTTATTTTAGAGAATAAATTAGTTAAAATTAATGATATTAATACATACATTAACTACAGTCAGTCACGTATCCAGAAGTATCCATGCAGATCCTAGTTACGTACCTGACCACAGTATAAATCCTACATGCATGAATTAATTTTTGCTGAAAAATAATAATTCCTGCATAATTATTTCTGGGTTTTTATCACACATACAATTAGAAATCCACATACATATTTTGCCTAAAAATGAATGAAAAAATTGTATTCGTAATTTGTGTTAACATGAAGATACTCTCTGGAATGTTTGAAATACTCCTATAAATAATAATATGCATTTTAATTTTTACAAGCGTAGCAGTGTTTAAAAATAGAAAGTGTGATTATTGTATAACTAATTTATGAAAAATTATTACGATGATGACACAAAAATTACTAGATGTGTAAGGACGGAGACAATTGGTCATGGACAAGTACAGGCGTAGGACAGGTAGGTACAAGAAAGACAAGTAGCGGTAGCTGTATTATACCAATAGAAATGATTTGTCCTTGTCTGTTTGTCGGTATATGTGTGAACTTTTACTAGGTAAAAATATAATGTAGATGACTCGACCAAGGCCGTATCCAGGATTTCGTTTCGGGGGCACCAAGCTAAAAATTTTATTATAAATTTAATAATTTTTAGGTTGATTTTGGCCCAGTTTAGCGCAAAATATTCAAGCGAACGCGATTAGCGCAATTTTTTTGCGATTTAGAGCAATTTTGTGCTCTAAATAGCCTCCTTATTTGAGATTTCGGGGGGGGGGCGCACGTGCCCTGCCGCTAGAAAGAGCTTTGGACTCAACTTCTTCATATATTTTTAGAAGGGTTTATTTTTACTATCACTCAGCAGAAACTTTACTTAAACTGTACTACTATTGAATAAAACACTTAATCCGCATATTTTTAAACTTTTTATTATTATGTTTGCAAAAACTGAAGTGTATACTATATAATAATATTGTTGAACTCCTAAGCTTTGTAAATATTCAATCACACATGTCCCCACACTACATACTTGTTCATTTACGAAACAATTTCATTTTGTATTTCATCCTCACTATTAAAATATAAAAAGATGTAGAGTAGCTTTCCACTTAAAGTATAATATGTTCATCATTATTATTTGTTGGAATGATTTCATTAGGACGGGGAAGTCTTTCATCCAACTTCACCAACTGGGCGCTCAAATTCCATAAATTTTCTGACAATTCAGTTTCCCTGTTTAATTTTCGATTTATTGGAAGGCAGGGTTTTCTGTGACGGAACATCAAACCGGACTCATTTTCTCCAATGTCTTTTGATAAGCAAATAGGGATCAAATACTCCACGACAGCCTATAATAAATTTGAATTAACATAATTTTAGCATCACAAAAAATTGTCAATTTTAAAAAGTGACTCCAATTCAAAATTGCAAATCCTAAATTTATATTGTTTGTATTTATATGGAGCTAATTTAATGCTCACTAGTAAATTACGACATTTCATTGAGGCATATTATTTTCATAACGATCGAAAATATTTTTCCATGTAATAAATATTCACTTAAATGAATTAAATAATCACGCATTATTGCTCAAATGTATTTTTTACCTTTTGCACACTTAATCCTACAACGAAATCGCTGATACTGAACAAACAGTTGGAAATCCCAGTGGTTCCACTGTAAATGTCCGTGTGAACCATTCCAGGGCAAATGGAATACGCGTAAACATTGGATCCTTCGATTTTCATTCTTTTCGAAATCTCTCTGGCCATGAGTGAATTAGCATGTTTACTATTAGCGTATGGAAGCTCACGCATGTAGCCGAAACCAGATTTCTTCATCATGAAATCATTCGTGTCAAGTGTTGACAGAGTTTGGATAGAGGAACTCACAGCAATGACTCTATACATCATTTACATTATAAAAACGACTGACTCAATTTTTATTAAAAAAACCGAATGTTTTAGTATTCCACCTTGAAGGACCAGTGGCACTTCCTTTTTTCAAATTCTTAAGCAGCATATTAGTCAACAGAAAATGTCCCAAATGGTTTGCGGCAATGAGAGGATTAAATCCGTCTTTTGTTAGTTCATCCGGATCGTCAGATTCCATTAAAGGAACTCCAGCATTGTTCACAAGAAGTTTAATACTTGGATATTTATTTGACACGGTGGTTGCAAATTGCTCTACCGAATTCATGTCCATTAAATCCAACTGCACCAAATCCTACGTTAGAAAATAAACAGTTTATTCATTAATTGCCAATAATTCATATTTATATTAATTAAGCAATTTATTAATTGGTTAATATTTTAATTAATCAAATTAAATATTATTTAGTTATAATTTTAATTTATTTATTAATTAGTCAATATTCAATTAGTCTCTTTATTAATTAATTAGTCAATATTCAATTAGTCTCTTTATTAATTAATTAGTATCATAAATAATTAGTTCCTTTTTCATTTAACTATTGTAATTCCTCTTTTATTAAACTACTTTATATAATTAGTTAGTTTCTGTTTCATTTAATTGATTAGTTATACTTTTATTTAATTAATGAGTTCTATTTTTACTTATTTGATTTACTTATTTAGTAATTCATATTCCGATGATTTCATGTATGAATTAATGAATATTTTAAACTGTTTAAACAATTTAAAGACCTTTCTACATAATCAATGCATTGCTTTAAAATAATTTTAAGACAATGCCCATTTTTCATGCACGTGTTTCATTTAATTTATTATTAAATAAGTACAGTTAAGTAATTATTTGAAAATAAATTTTCATACCAAATTGTTGTTTCCAGTTTCTTTGCGTACATCATTTACAGCTTCCTCCCCAACTTTCATATTTCGACACCCAAACACAACTGTGGCTTTTCTTTTTGCCATTTCAAGCGCAATTTGTTTGCCAATTCCTCTGTTGGCTCCCGTAATGACCACCACTTCACCTTTAATATCCTCTTCTTTCTCACTCTCCAAAGGACGTCGATTTCCGAACAATTTGTATGCAAACTCATCATAAATTCCAAAGGCGTAAAAATTGATCATGTTCCAGATAAATGTAAATATGTACGCACCCATAGTGACAAAAACAAAAAGAAAATAACAAATTCTAAATAAATAAATAAATAACAAATGTTTTAATATTATTATTATATTTCGCTAATAACGATTGCTGCAGCTTGGTTGTTCTAGCTATTAATTTCGACTAGACTGAAACGTAGACTTTTATCGACATGTTCTGCTATTTTGATATTATGATTATAAAACACTAATAGTACATTATTAGTTGCTTCAGTATTCGTTAAGCAATGAACGTGCATTTTTGTTTCGTTTGAAATCCTTGCTTAATTGAAGTGAGATATTGTGCAGTCTGACTGACTGAGTGGAGCAACTTCCCGTACGAACAGAAACTAACACTTTTGATCTTACAGACCATTATGAAAGTAAATCTTGTAAGTACAACTTATAGGTATAATTACTAGTAGGTAAATAATATTAGATTTAAACGCACTAGATACTTAATAATACTGTACCTAAAACAATAATGCAGCATAATATACTAAATGTGAACTATGATAAATACAGTCAATACACATAATTACTAATAATAATAGCGGAATTGAATAAAAGTAAGCACAATTTAATACAATGTATAATAAATGCTCGCTAGAGTTGAATGTACATCGGCTAGAACAATTGTTGCTTGCAATTGTCGAAAATAGATTGATTATTACGTGCAATGCACTCACAATCAAGAATACAACACGAGTATTACAAGAAGCTACGGTCTGATAGTTTTAGTAGCAACATTCTCCTTACATTCGCACTATAGTGCAACTATTTATTATCTCCTTCACGTTTACGCTTACTTGATTAGCGACTCTACACGGAATAGTAATAATATTATTACTGTGATGCTTCTAGTGTATTAGTTGGTTAGTATTCTACAAGGTAAATAATAAACAGAGTAAAATATTTTTCCTTTTTAGCCTACACGATAATCCGATAATTCATGTAGACTTCTTGGTGCAAGGTGCGATGCAGTGTGTAATTCTACACAAGTATTAATTAACCTTATAATTTTTAGACAATGTTATAAAATAATAATAAACACGTGTGTCTGAATTATCAATCAGATTGTAATCTCTTTTCAGTCTGTCTAAAGTCTAGTATTTGTATTTTACAAGGTTTATAGCAAAAATAACGGAATTTATTAAAAATCGAAAGTTAATTGCTATAGTACGATACAATGTAATCGTGAAGCACACGAAGAGGTTAATAGGTATTCAAAAAAACTAATAAATCAAACGCATTAAAATACTTGTTCATGAATGTTTAAAAAAACTGAAGAATCGCATGTGAGTGTCAGTGTGTGATTTTGATTTCGTTTGCAATGCATTACTAAATTATTGATAGAAAGATTAGCAGAATTTTTGTAAGATATTATCATGCGAGGTTTTAAAATGAGGAATTAGCTGTTCACCAAGAGGTACAAATAAATATCTCTGTCATGCATGTGCCCAATGTGTCAAGAAAATCTCATTTTTACATTTAGGTACTTTGTATTTATACTGTAACAAATTGCAATGTTATACTTTTCTCGCACACGCCATTTAAAACAGTTAAACGGGTTATTCTCTGATACTATCGAACCAGGAATAACCAATTTTTTGCTAGGTACATTCTATTTCCAGATTGAACTTATTTTATGTACTTCATATTTTTCCAATTGGTCGTCATTAATTCATTAGCAACCAACTAATTGAATGAATTGCTCTATTAACAATATTATTCAACCTGTATATTGAACTCTGGAGGAAGTACACATGCAACACTGTTACATTACAATTGTTTGCAGTCATTAGCACTCTACAAAATTATTGAGTGTTAATGATACACCTAACATATTATTTACACCTTTGTATTGATTTGCTCTATAAACAAAAAAACAGCAAACCTCTTGATCACAGACTTGTAGACAAAAAAGAAATAAAAATGTAATGCAACATAAAGTTTATACGAATATACATGTGAATCAAATTACTGCATGGTGAATCAATCAGGAAATAGCATTGCTGTGCTGTGATACAAAACAAGTTATTATTATTATTAGTACCTCTCAATTTATATTTAGGTGTACGGTATACATAGTTTATATTTAGGTGTACGGTATACCTAGCCTATTCTAGGGATACCTATATATGCATGTATAGTGTGAATTATGTAGTTAAGGTTTCAATTTCATTATTTGACACTATATTTTATAAAAATCAACGTCATAGTCAAAGAAAACATTCTTTCACCCGTTAGGTGATATTTTCAATAATTTAAAACTTTAAAAAATATAAATACCTAATTATTAATGATACATTGTTGCAATTTACATATATTTAAGTGACATGAAATAAATTTAAATTCAGTTTTAGGGTGTAACGTACCCTAGTGCCCTGCCACTAGATACAGCCTTGATTATTTATAAAATTGCGTTGTTTTGAGCTTTCGCTTAAACCAAATACTGGAACTGGATTACGGCCCTGTTGGAAATCTCTTATTTAAGGCTTTATTTAGGCATTATAGGTGTTTCCGGCATTTGAGTGTTTGGGGTGCTTTTGTAACCTTTGCCTGACCATTGTTCACCACGGCCGGGACAAGCTTGTTACGGCACCTTATCCGATCTGTTAAGGACACATCCTTCTTATAATAGTTTTTAAATGTAAAATATTCCCAATAAGTTAAATCGCTTACCGTACCTTATAGTCCCTACTTCCAACATACATTGAAAATTAATCACAACATGTTGATGATTGAAATGAAAGATTCGGTAGGTATATTTGTATTTAATGTACTTTAGCAGGTATTTAATGGATACATAGAATAGGTAGATAGATACATAGATATAACGATCTAAGTATAACTTACTTACAGCAAAACAATTTTTAAAATTGCAACGTTAGGTTTCCATAAATAATTTTCTTTCGCACCAGAAGTGTATAATATCACCACAATACAATCGTCAGTCTATCAAAAATCAATTAACAGTCTCATCAAGTTTATTACGACTATGATTTTAACATTATAGATAGGGTTTAATATTACTGCACATTGTTGTGTAATTAATATTGCGTAATTAATTAATATTATTATTAGTCTACGAGAAATCATACAGCGTTTACTTTCTGGTAACATTATTTTTGATGTTATGATGAACACAATTAATTCATTTATGTATACTTAGAGCAAGGAATCGAAACTTAATTTCTTGGCTTAATTCTAATTGCGTACAATATGGTGAGATAGATTGATACAAAACTTTCAATAATACAAGGAGTGAATAATATCAGTAATTTAGAATATAATCATTTGAACAAACAAAATTAATTGAACTCAGTTACGTATTTGACCCGACGACTTTGAATTACAAAGAAGCTCGTGTGTACAATTGCATTTCTTCCTCAAACCTTTCACAACTAATCGCAGTACCAAACCCTTGTTTGAATTCATAACATTTTGACTGAGCGTCAACAATTTCCGACAAATGAGATTTTTCAAACTTCCAATCCTCCCAATTGAATTCACCGATGAGAACTTTGTCTAAATTTTGATAACGCCGTAAGAACATAATAACGCTGTCATTATTTTCAAAATTCTGAAACACCACCCATTGTAAAACAAGTGTTTTTGCCTGGATATTGGACAGAGCTGCTGCAGAGTTAGACAAAGAATATTTATCTAAAATTAACTTATCTAAGATTAATGTTGCATCGCCCTCAATTTTAACGCTTCTGCTTAGTTTCATGGTTTTAACACTTTTGGGTATTTTATCTGCATCAACCTTCAAAGCTAAATAGCCACAGTCAAAAGTGACATCCTCCAAATCAAGGTTGAACATAAAATCTGAAAAAACTGGAGAAATGTTTCCAAAAAAATCCACGCTAAGATGTTTCAGTTTCGGAAGATTGACAGGTTGAGTACAGGTGAATTTGGTTAAACTGCAGCCAATGATTCTCAGCTTTTGCATATTCTGTTGAAGTAAGTATAAATCCATACTACCTGTGTCAACTACCAATTCCTTATACTGGATTTGCAATTTTCGAGTGAATGGAATTTTCTTCAAGCATAAGGTGTCCACTTTCCAATTAGATCCGTCGTTTATATTTTCAATATTGATATTGTCCAAAGTTAGAGAGTTGAAATTGAGAACTTCTCTAGTCAAAACCAATATTTGACGAGATTCGGCAGAAGAAGGTGATCCAATATACTTCAGAGTCACTTCTTTCATCCCAATGAAGTTTAGAATTGTGTTTAAAACTAACCACTTCTGGTGCTTATTGCCCTGAAACACCTTAATATTTTCCAAATGAATTTTGAATGGTGAAAGTTTTAGATCCGGCTCAATTTGGACTACACAGTCTTTTAGAATAACGGTTTTGATCCCGGTTAAGCATTTCCAGGAAACATGAAATGAGCTCTTGTCTGCATTGTCTCCTTTAATGTTCAGGTATGACAAATTCGTCGAAGCAGTAATCCAATTGTGAAAGCTGAATAAATTTAACTTATCGCCTTGGCTATTGAAAAAAGTTACGGGTCTGATATGCAATTCTTTCACATGTTGTCCCCAGTGTGTGAAAAATGAACTAAGGTTCTTTGCATAGCATAACTTTTTGTCCCGATGAACGTCTCCAGCTTCTTCAGTAATGGAAAATGAAGAGAAAGGAATGTTGGGCAAAGAGTCGGCAAACATTCTAACAAATGCGTCAGGCTTCAGGTCTCCAAACTTTATTTTTGCTCGTTTTCTGATAATTGGCTCAGCTACAGCATTCCATTGGGAGCAAACCGCACGACATGTTAAGACGTCTTGTAAGTTCAGAAGTCCAAACACCTGTTTTATAACCTGCAATTTTCATCCACAAATAGATTAATTTATTTTTCAGTGTCAAATCCGTTGTGTGGCTGTGGCGTACAATATTTACAATATAAATACAATATAAATATAATATTTTCGGAAACTAGCGACTGGGGACTTAAACTAATTCCCGTTCAGAGGAAAACCTCATGTGTATTGGGCCACTTTTATCAACTTTACAGTTAGTCTGTTAGGACGAGGAGATGGTATTTCATGAATTAGAAAAAAATAAAAAAATAAAAATACATAGTATTTCATTATTCATCCTCCCCATCCCATTGGTTATGAGTAAACAACAATTAGATATAAAAATTAAGCAAATAAAATCAAGTACTGTATTGTTGAGCAAGGGATTGGTCTCCTTTTGAGAAGATTGGTGGATATTGAAACTGTTGAGCTTGCACAATATGATTTTAGCAATCGATTCTCTGTCGAATGTATCCGTGTTTGAACATTGATGAAAATAATGTAGTACTTCCAGAATAATAGAAGAGTGACTTAATGGCTTGTGCAATAGGATC
>JAQFYB010007843.1:0-10394 GCA_034694085.1 Pogonognathellus longicornis
GAGTCATTTGTGAGTGATTTTTAGGACCCCTACCCCCCCTCTACCCGGTCTTCGTAGTTTCTGAACGCTCCCTAAGTGTTCTGCAGCAGTAGTGCAGTCAGTCCTCAGTGGATGTGTAAAATAGGTAACAGCGAGATATTATGGTTTAAGGTAGACAGGGACTTGTTTCCCTTTTAAGGCATTATTTAATGTATAACTCATGTGCTCTGTCGTGTATTCATTTAAAATTCCATCCCGAGTTCCTTCCACATGAGTTTAGGTAAATATCTAAGGTAGATAGATGAAATGAAGTTAGTATTTCATTATTTTCATTCATGTTTAAATGAGAGTCCCACACTCTGAGAGAATAAGTACAACCCAGCTGCCAGCTGCTAAGATTTGTGTCAAAATGGTTTTGTTAGGATGAGGAAATAAAAATGCTATAAAAGTGGAAAGACTGCAGAAGTGTTCCAACATCTACTGATTGTGAGTTCCTTCATGGTTTAATTTTTCTCTTGCATAATAACTGTAGCTCTGTAGGTGGAGATATATAGATTCATCTCCTGACATAGGTAGAACCTCAAGGCTGGTTTGTCATGTACCATATCAAATTAAATGAAAAGCACATGTAAACACGTAATTACGAGTGAAAGGAATTAAGAGTGTTCTGACCTTCTCACAAGTTCTTTTTGCCATAAATAAGTTGTTTCTCCAACAATAATGAAGTGTTCATCTAGGAAGTTTTTATGGGCATCTTGGTCATGTATTTACAGTATTTAGAAACTTATACTATATAGACAGTTTTACCAGTGAGTCTGCAAAAATGAAACACGAACAATGATGATAGATGCTAATGCTACTATACTATACGATACTATAATATAGTCACTAATATTAAAGTGTTGTTGATAATGCACCAAA
Source organism: Pogonognathellus longicornis (assembly GCA_034694085.1). NCBI lineage: Eukaryota > Metazoa > Arthropoda > Collembola > Entomobryomorpha > Tomoceridae > Pogonognathellus > Pogonognathellus longicornis. The sequence goes on from JAQFYB010007843.1 coordinate 901, forward strand.
CAAAGCCGTCGGGGAATTCTTTGTAGACCATAATATTTTCCAGCTCAAAAATCCTTTTTGCTTGTATTTACACACAAGATTTTCTTCCATTTTAAGCATTCTCGTGCGCAGGTATAGCTTTTAGCCTTTAATATACATATAAATATATCTGATTTTACCTTTCTATAGATAGTTTAAATTTTAACTTTAATTGATGAACTGTAGTTGTCAGTTGTCTGTATTCGTATTATTTTATTTTTCTTCAGTAACTTTATTTTGACTATCAAAGTGTGTATATAGCAATGATTTTAATCTTTGCAGAATAATTTGCAAAAAATCGAAACCAAAAGTTGTTGAACGTTTTGTCCATAAGATATGAATACCAGTTCAGTTGTCACGATGTAATTTATGTCTGTTTTAGGGGTAAGAGAAGTTTAGAGAAGATGCAGACGTTGGTAATGGAGTTCAATGAATAGCATCAGGAAGAGCATTGGGGGTGTTTAATCACTTCGAACGGGTAAGGCTATAACGCGCTTACCGATTCTCTATTTAAGCAACTCAAACCGAACATTCAGTTTACTGCTTTACCTACCGATTAGTAAGTGACGGTTAAAGTTAACCACACTTTCTCTTACCTACCTAAGGTTCAAAGCAGGCATGTGCAAGAAAATGTTTTTCTGCCCGGTAGCAGGATTTTTTCGGCCCCGGAGCGGGTAGCCGGGCAGGCCTCATGCTGCCTCCCGGTAGCGGCGCTACCGCAATCAAACTGTCCGGTATCAGCCAGAGTATCCTAGAAAAGGTGACCTTAGGGGGTTTGTTTAAAAAATTCGGATTGCAATAAAGAGGATGTATTAATTAATAAATTAAATGTATTAACGATCATATGCATGCAGGCGAACTTTAATATAAGCTACTCATTCCATATAGTACAGGCACATTCGGCACATACTTTGACTTGACACACTTTTGTGTATGATAGTTTTCTACCCGCATTAAAAACTACAAAAACAACGGACAAAACACGTTAGCCTGTGTTTGCTCACAAATACAAAATACAACTTGTAGTTGTAGTACCGTATGAACTGTTTTGACTTGGGAAGCTAATTTACATCATGTGTAAATTATATTGCATGCATGTATTGGTAGTATAGTAAGTCTCCAGTTTAACAGTAAATAATTCGTTTAGTTCATACCTCCAAAAAACCTATTCAAACCTAAACCGCGACTATACCCATAACCCATACATAGCCTAAAATATAATACGTGTGTGTATACACTATACACACGTATTGTATTTTAGGCTTTGAGTTAAGGACATGCTTAAAAGATCGCTTATGAAAACTATTGATGGGATTCATTTAGTTTTTATAGAAGAGAGGGGATGGATGTTACCAGTCAAATCGATTATTGAAAGAATGAAAGGGTGCATGTGAAAGATGCATGCATCTTGGTTGCCACCCCCATTATTATTTCTGTCGGTTCTTTACATCTCCTTAAGGCTCACAATGTTCACTGCTATTATAAATTACCGCATCCATTATAATTGTAGTTTCTGCCAGGGTCCCTTCCTTGTAAGGATTTACAACAAGAGAAACGAAAATACTTTTCTATACTAAGCACTAAGAGCAATCACATGCGACATGCATGCATGATAAGAGAGAGGTACAAATATTACTGATTGCATTAAAAGTGCAGTGCATCCAAAGAAATTGAAACCCATTAAGCATAAAATAACATTGCCTTACATCTCTCTGAGTGCATCAGTATGTGTGTGTATATACATCTTGAGTTTTGTATGTGTATAGTTAAATACATGCAGAACAAAAAGATATATTTATACATATAATCAATTTGATTTAGTCATGATTTTACGTTTACCGGGTAGAAATCTGAACAATCGAAAATGTATTACTTCTAGCTTGGTGTACATGGTACATATAAGACATTTTTATGGGGATTTCAACTGGAAAATAGATAGAAAGTCTTAATAACCCGAAGGGTTAATGTGGTTTAATGTAGCAGTAATACCGTAAAAAAGAGATTAATGGTTTGTGTTTTAAAAATAAACGTATCAAGACCCTCGTTCTACGAAACAGTGTGTGGAGATGCCAATATGAAAGATGTTGTTTCTCGCTGAAGACAGCAATAAAAAATGGACAGATTTGTACAAGAACTCTTTCTTGAATTACAGATGATGTTTTACTTTTAATTAATCAATGGTGCAGTTGTAGCGCTTGTGAATAGTTCATATAGAAAATGGAAATTGAATTGAAAGCAAAAGGATGGATTTACTAATGTATGTCTTTCTTTACTTTGTCTTCTAAACTTCCAACTGTGCTTGTCAGTATTCATGGTGGGACGGACCATACCAACAGTGAAAAGCATTTGGTAGCAATTTTTTGTTGTGTGAAAAGGCGTAATAGAAACGATGAGCCACATAGACGTGACATTACTTTGAAATTAATGATGACTTTAAACGACAATTTTTTACGTTTCCCTTTTCGGCGAGTGGTATGCAATGCAACACACATGTGATTTGTTGAATGTGTTTGATACAGTAAATACATGCAATTACCACAACCAATTTCACCAGATTTAGTGCAGCCTTATTCTAGATATTATATAATATTATATGATGGCTGCAGTAAGGTTTAGCGATGTTCAGCAGGCATTCGCATTAAAGTCTCGCTGAATCTCTCAAACAGAAATAGAATAGAGCAAGCTAACGAGCAAATAATATTATTACGAGTGATGAGCTAAAATTAAGGAGCTTTTGTTGCATGCATATGCAGAAGGGAATAGTACAGAGTTTGTCATTTGATTCTTTTGTTTCAATTATTTTTATCTGTTTGAATTTGCAGCTGCAGAGCAAACGAGAATTGTTTTTTAAGAATGAGTCATCCCCTGCTCCAGCTTTGGTGACATCGATCAATTCCAGTGGAGGAGGTGGTCCACCTGGTTCTAATGTGACTGCTGTCTCTGGAGGAGTTGCCACTCTAAGCAAGCCAGAGCTTCCACCCGCTTCTGCGAAGATTGACGCAATTCGAGCTCATCATAATACCACAAGCAACAATATGAATGTCAATTATAACAATATAATCATCGAAGATAACAAAGACAAAGATTCCAAGGAGAAACTAAAAGAGAAAATGGACAAGGACAAAAAACGAAAGGAATTAGACGGCTATGTTGGATTTGCCAACCTTCCTAATCAAGTCTACCGTAAGGCCGTAAAGAAGGGATTCGACTTTACTCTCATGGTTGTAGGTAAGTTCGGAAAAGCAATCAGTTTTTATGAAAGTCAATTTACAAGAACCATGCTTTGGGTTTCCTGACTGAATTGTCTATACATTGACAACATTGAAGGTGGAATAGTACGGTTGAACTTTCCTTAGGGGTGACTTTCCCTAATTCTTCGCCTCTTCTGCCTTCTGTCATGTTGTTAGTTTTGATAAGAAAACTCATTAAAAAGTCGTTTCACAGATCGATGATGGGTGTGTGCTTGTAGACTTACGGTAGACATCTTCATCATCTTCTTTTGTTTCTTCAAAAAGGATTTGGTTTCTTACGTCTGAATGAAACAACACTATATGCATGTCACATCACAAGAGAATTTGGTTGTCAACGCTTTGTGTATTTAGTACTTTATATCTGAAAGCCAAATAATCAAAATCAGTGGATTTAATAGCCGTATTGAGCCAGTTCTGTAGTTGTCAAAACAGTCAAAAGCTATTTCTTTTGAAGATCAATATAATATATATTATTTTGTTCTCGTGACCATTGTATGCGGCAGTATTGTAATTGCATAGAGTTAGACACACAAAGCTTTTGTAAACATATGGTTTGAATTTGACATTAGTTTGGATACTTCGTGTTGTTTCTCGATGTATACGACCAGACCAACGTATAATAATATACTTTATTTTTTGTCTATTTATTGTTTATCCAAATACATTCTTCATCCCCTTTCTGATGGATATCACTCCTAATCTAACTCCTGATAATGGGTTTATTTAGGAAGTAATTAGAGTTAATTGAAATTGATCAGCTATACTTTATGTTAATTAAATTTTGAGTTAGGGTAATTTAATTACAATACAAATGATATTTCAGAAACTGCGAAACTTTCCTTATAGATTAGTGTAAATGTGGAAGGATGGCTGATAGTGTAGTAGGGCGTTGGTTGGTAGACTGCAATTTTATTGAATGTCAGTTTGTATGTCGTGTACGTGTTCATCAGATCTAGCGTGTTTATAGATCTAAAGTAGGTATGTTTGGATTGGTCGTAGAAACGTGGGAGTTTATTTTACTGTTTGGTGGTGGTGGAATTGTATTTGTAGTGGTTGAAAAGAAAATAGGAGCAAGTCATTTGGGTTACGTGCAAGAATGTGTCAACATTTATTTAGGATTTAGAATCAACTAAGCTTCTTAGGATCACCAATGGTGATCCTAAGAAAGAAGATCCATATGACTTCTCTTGACTTGTGAGACTGTCTCCGTGTCTCATTCTTGTTTCTTTACTTTTTTTCTCAAGGGATTCCTTTCTTCCTTGGTTTTTCATCTTACATTTCCTTGTATGTCATTAAATTCTAGATAGTTGGGTGACTTATGTCTGAGTTTAAACAAGTATCTTATTCTTATCCGTGTCATGCATGGAAAATCTTCCGTATCCTGCGAACGCCGTTCGGAGACCCGAGAGGAAAAATTTAGCAACTAAAACTAACGTAAAAAGTACATGATAGTGATGTACTTTTTACGTAAGCTCCTTAATGGAGCGATACCGCCTTGACATAATCTACTTATTTGGAGTCGACTCCCATAATACACCCAATACACCACTTTCCACCCCGAAATGATGTCTTTTAATTGTAGCATTGGTTTCCCATAGTAATACATGCGCATAACCCATTTCAAGGTCACTTTTTTGCAATTTTTACCCCTGGAGGTAAATTGAGATTGGTTCTCCAAATGGGGGGTAGTGTAGATTTAGCATTTTTAAACTATTCCTCATGTCATTAGGAGTTGATTGATACCCTACTTGTACCTGTTTTGACCTATCTTGTCTATTTTACACCCATTTCTATTTAAAAAAAGGACAAAAATGCAAACTTTGACCCTATAGAACTGGGTGACCTGGAGGTCATCGGGTCTTTCTTCCCTACTCACACTAGGTCAGGAGGAATGTATCAATCACATATTAAAGTTTGGGCGATTTTCTGGGTCGATTGAATTCCAAGCCATTCCGTGCGCCCCTCTTTCCTCAATTTTTTTTCGCGCTCCGCGCGAATTCAATATATTTTATCTTTCCTTCCTTTCTCAATTTTAATGTGCTACGCGTGCACTTGATGAATTTTATATTAAATTTTAACTTTTTTCTCAGCACTTATCGTTTGCTTCTTTTCTTAATTTTAATGCTCTACTCGTGAATCTGATGCGTTTTATATTGAATTTTTGCCTTTCCCAAATATGATTGACATAATTATGATTAAGTTTTTGCTCTGGTTGCGTTTTTGGGTGCTGGTGGTTGGGAAAGTAGGCATCTATATACAGCGATTATACGTATTATGACATAGAAGACTTCTTTCTCCTCTCCTGCTTCTCGAAATTTTGATGAGCTCAAGCATCTCTTGAAAAATAATAGAGCGAGAATAGAGAAAATAATAGATTATTGGAGAAGCAAAATTTGACGACCAACCGACCGCGGTCGGGTTGGGAGACCGCCGGACCTCATATAGGGAGACCGCCAGAACTCGTTCGGAGACCGTTTGGAAGATTTTCCATGCATGATCCGTGTGCAATACAAATAGGAGAATGGGACGCCAGGCATACACCGGGACTATTGAGATTGAGATTAGACACGTAAATTCATTTCTCATATAAGTTTGTGAGTAAGTCAGTTAAATGAAGGCGAGTTTGTTTGGACTGACTGCTGTTACTTAAGTCAAGTCAAAACGAACGAAAGTCTATTCACACAGCTTGACTTGACTTACGCTTAACTTGACATTGTCATTAACCAAAGCACTAGCTACGCTACTTCCATTCCACTTATTGTTGGCTTTAGGCTTCGTCAACTATCAATCCTTTTAATCTAACGAGAGAAGGGTGGGACACAAGACAATACATTTTTCTTGTGTTGTATAAGAAAAAGAAACAAGAATGAGTTTAATAGTTGTACTGTAGTTCACTGTACAGTGTACACTGTACAGTTCAATTGTATTGTATTTTTTGTACATTTGTATATTTACAATGTAAATAGAATTCTATAAGTAACTTGTGTCATTCACTTGCAAGTTGCAAACAAGAAAATATTAAGGGTACCTAAGTACTTATAATATTATAGTATACTATTATCACGCTCAGTTGTGTGTTATACTTCCAACAATTCACAGTTATCCTGTACATAATTACTTTTATTATTCTTGTTCTAGAATTATAAGGCATTGTTTGGGACTTGATTCTTGTATCGTATCACGTTATACACACTACTTAAATTGTAGGGTATGAGTTTTCTCCCAGTTGCATCTGCATCAAATGGGTTTCCAATTTAGCTGAACAGCAGGTACACACTTTTACAGGTAAAGGATCATTCGTGTGTTTGCGTTTATTATGATTCATGTATATTATGTGTCATGTAAATCTCTTGGAACCATGCTAAAGGTTTCGTCCTTTTTCAGCACGAGAACCTCAAGTTATTCTAATGTCTTGAATTGAACTATCCAGAATTTAGAAGCGTAAAACGCGGTCTGAATTGTTGATTCAGAAGGATAGTCATGGAAAAGCCATATGAAATGTCACGATTTCACCTTTAGATTTACGCGATGAGCTTAACTATCTCTAATGCCATTTCTGATCCAAAGAAATTCGAGTGGGAGTTACTGCATGAACTTTGTGTAACTTTTTCCTCTTCAATTGATCAATGAATTTCTTTCTTGGGTATAAGGACAGAGCGGTTCACTTATCTTTTGTCCTGAGTTATTATAAGCTTCACCAAACACAATGGTGAGACTCGTGTGGTCTTCAAACTCTTCATAGCTGGTCATATGTTCTATTTCGTTTGTGAAGTGAGTTGGTTAGAAATGCCGTGTGCTGGTTGTTGGCATTTCATTTAATTATAACTTCCTTTGTTCCTCTGTATTCAACCAAGTAAGGTTGCTTCAACAAAAGTTTATCTAGCACCACAAACTAACAATAAGTGAAGGCAGAGATACTTTCATTTTATTACTCGTCTGCCCTCTCAAATTTTCTGCTTACCAAGATGTCTGTGTGGTGGGCAAGTTATTGGAGTGATTAATAATATTATGCGCTTGGTAAATGCTTGTAATATTTCTACTTTGAAATTTTCTGTTTGTCATTCTTTTGTATCCTTCTCCTTCATGGCTTCATACCTAACTCTTTAAAAAGTTTTGGCTTTGATAACTGTGTTATTGCCGTCTAAATTAAATAGCCATGGTAAGAAAGAAATTACGTTGGATTTAGAATATGGAAGAAAGGTTTTATCGTTTCACTGTTAATTGGCAATGCGTGATTTATGCAATGCTTCAATCTTGATGATGCCTGGGCATGATGGCATGCAATGAAGGCTTGCCCTCATTATTGGCAGTATCATTACAAAGTGTTGCTTTCGACTTTTAGAACAAGACAAGGCAAATAATATGCTTTTATCTAAAAACGAATCGGAAGTCTCAAATTTGTTGAGAACGTGTCAAATTATGTAAGCGTTGAAACTTTAGCCTTAGGCCCCAAATTCAGATCGAACTCGGAAATAGTCTGCGTGTTGACGTAATGGAATTGAGGAGCATAATTAATAATAATAATGATTAATGACTATCACTATACCTAAGAAAAATTATAATGATCGGAGACTGCTCTTCTAATATATCTGTAATTCTAATATAATAAATAATAAACCATAGTAAAACGGGTATAGTAAAGTGGTGGAGAAATTTAGAAACTTTTTTCCCTTGGGGTAATTGCCCCCACCCTGTATACGCCCTTGATTTAATTGTTGTCATTAATTGTACCATCATTGTTGAAACTTATTGCCCTCCCATAGTGTCAATTGCCTTTCTCTTGTATATTTCCTTGCCCTTGGTGCAATTTCCCCCACCCTGTATACGCCCTTGATTGTCCAAATTGTTGTCATAATTATTGACACCTTTCCCAGATAACCTAAGGGAAGTTTGAACTAATTTGGTTTACTTGCTCTTGAGTTACGATACAAGAAAACCCTGTTGGAACATTTTCTGTGACCTTATCTGTCCTAGGTCATGAAGGATATGACCGATTGACCCCATTTTTGACTGACAACTTAGTTGAAACCGTTAGATGACATATGAGAAGTTTGGACTAATTTGGTTCATACATTCTTGAGTTATGTCGCAAACGCACGGACAGACAAACAGACAAAATCTAACGTTTCTCCTAGGCTCTTTCCCATGTATTATCCGCTTTCCCGGCTTTCCTGTCTTTCATGCATGGCTAAGAAGAGGCTCCAACTTTTAATAATATAACGAAGCAATCCATTTTAATTGTTTTTGATACAACCATTTAATAATATTTGGTTTTCTTGAATTAAATACATTTTACAACACTACATATTTTGTACTGTGTCTACTCTTCTGAATCTATGAATGTTAATAATGGGAATTTTAGTCTCTTTGATTTAGTGAAAATGTATTTGTATGTGTAGAGTGTAGTGTATTCTCATGGTCATCACTCATCAATCAGTCATCATCCCTGAATTTCTTCTATGAATTTCTTCGAGTAAGGTCAAGCTACTAGCTTGAGTAAGGTAGAAAGAATTCTATTCGGTTGGCAAATATTGCGACTTAATTTTCAAAATAAGTAATAGATCAAAATGGAGTAAGAAAACTAGAAATGGTTTACTTTCACTGTTTTAGAAAATAATGAGTTGAAGTTGAAAGTGAAAAATGGAAAGGTAGAAATTCAGTTTCCGTAACGCAAATACCGAAACCATTTATCATTATGATTCTATAAAAGAATGAATGTTGACTGCCTCTATATTGTATTTATTTATGTAATAGATGTGTCTTGTTGGTACCCTATTGTACTATTATGTTTAGTATATAATGTCATTGCCACTGTATGTTTGAACAAAATGGGTTTTGCACCTCGTCGAGAAAAGAAGGAGAATGATAAATTGATGTTCGTAACACAACACCTTTTTTTCTTTTTAGGTGAATCCGGTTTGGGGAAATCTACACTGATAAATTCAATGTTTCTAGCAGATATCTACTCTGCAGAATATCCGGGTCCATCACATCGAATTAAAAAGACAGTGCAGGTTAGACATTGTTTGTGGCCAATCTTTTTGTGGGGGAATTGCGTGTGGTTGCAGTGTATTTCGTACGTATTGTTTATTAAGTAGCGACAGCTACTTTCTAATTAGACTGATCACGTCTGTCTGTCCGTCCGTCTGTCTGTTGTGTAGATTCTCTAACACTAGTAGTGTGGTACCTAGTACTATAGTATGCATCGCCAGTCTCCTGTAGATT
>JAQFYB010007844.1:0-10394 GCA_034694085.1 Pogonognathellus longicornis
ACAGCCTGGAAAATATGAAAAAAATTGTCTTTTTGAAGTTGTGTGAAGTATTGGATCACCTTGTCCCTTTAACCGTTGCCGTGTAACCACCTTGAATATTTATATTTACAAATTCGTTGCATTTTAATTGAGTGACATGTTTTCAATTGTCATAGAACTGAGTTGCGCAATGGATCTATCTCAAAATCTCAATTGAATTTCAAAGTTAAATATTTTTTATTCATTTCATAGCTTTGGTTGTATTTGAATTAGTTTTTTAATTCTATACTATTTGGGTCAAATAAAATCGGAACATTATAAATACTTCCGTTCTTGTCCAACTTTCATTTTACAAAATTTTATATTAACGAATTAATATTAAAAAATTATTCCAATTTTATACACAATATTAGGTACACTTTGAAATGTTTAAAATACTTTTTTCCGGAACATGATTTTTCAGAAAGTTTATTATTCAACAGACTATAATTTTTATAATTTTCAATGCTTATTTTTAAGAAAAGTTAACTATAGATTAATTATATTTGATAATGACAATTGACGAAATCCAAGGCTTGAGCTGCTTTTCACTAATAATTTTTCAATGTTGATAAGGTTTTTTCTTTCTTTTGCAGACCCCATCAGGTCCTTTCTTATACCCACGTACGCATTTACATTTGCTATTGTAAATGTCGGCATTGTAGCAGTACTCATTCTTTCCGCACTCTATTATATGTAGATATAAATTTTTAGTATATACAACAGGGATTGTACAAGACTATAGATAGTAGCAACTTTGTAGAATATCTAGGTCGATTTTATAAGAACTAATGTATAGACACTTACGAATGGAACCACAATAAGTAATACGTTGGTTCTTCTCACGAATATTAATGGACCGTTCTGCAATAATTTTGTTTTTTATTAATGACATATAAAAGTACAACACCCCAATAAAATACAAAAAATACGAAGCTTTAAAAACAATAATTAGTGTGTAATTAGTAATTACAAAATGCATCTTTACCCACGCCATACCCCTATTATTATTACTGACTAAAAATAAAAGATTTCTGAGTGCACATACCATATTCGTTAAGTTTTCCACCTTCTGCCCACCCCAAAATGATTAGCAGTAGTGTCAATAGAAGTGCACGAAAATTCATTTTCAAAGTTATTGATATTGGATGAAGGTAGTACTTTCAGTAATAATATGTGTACATAGAAGCACAGTAGTTCAGTAGTATATGTATTTGTAAGAACAAATGAATGAAAATTGAACTGAACGAGGGGCTTTAAATGAATCACACATAGTGTATCGATTGATGGAAAATGAGAAATTTAGAAACATACTAAAACGAAAAAGGTTACACAATATTATTACTTGATGATTTAAATGTGTTTTGGGTAATATGCAATATTTATGATCTTTCTCCATTTGTATTACAACGTAAATATACATAAAAATAATGTTGACAATTTAGGAGAATACAAACAAATTGAAATGAAAATTACATAATCATATCAAGCAAAACTAAGAAGACCTCACAAGGAATCCTGTCTAAAGACTTCTCTTACTCTGAATCACAAAAATATAATTTATAACATTTATTTTGATGTATTCAAAGCGGTAGATTAAACTTATTTGTAATAGTGTAGTGGCACCATATAGGCGTGCCAGGATTTTGTTGGGGGGGGGGGCGAAAAAATCAAAACTCGAGGTAGAAATGTGCGTATTATCGCGAGTAGCGCAAAAAATTTGAGCAAATTTGGGCACAAATCAACATGAAATATATGAAATTCATGCATATGTGCGAAACATTTCTCAGTTTTATGTACTTTTGTGGTAAAATAACCTTTTTTCAGAGGGGACTGAGGGGAGCAATTGCTCCTTATCGCCCTTGAGTGCATGGCGCATGCAGTGGGGAGGTTAACGGCTAAAGCCCCCCCCCCCCCAATGTAGTCAAACCCCTCAGGTTGTTTAGCCTCACCACAAAATGTGTCTTTCATGGTGACAAATTATCGGCACCCCAGTGCGAGATTTCACCGTGATATGTGAGGTAAGTATCGCACTGACATGCGATATGATTATATTCCTCCTAATACCATCCAAATCCTGATCCAAATCCATGTTTTGCAAACTTTAAGATTTGATGAAATCAACGTTTGTGCGTTGCAACAAAAATAATTCTTATATGGATGCTTTTCTTGGGGGAATCCGGGGTAATCCGAATTTACGTGGAACATATATGAGTTTTATTGTTTTAACTATATCCCAGAAATCTGTTACAGGTACACGAAAACTACATTTCGATCGTAGTTTTTTTGTCGATATTTTGAAATCTATTTCGAATAATTAAAATTATAACAAACTCTGTGAACAAACCAAAAACTAAATCTTAAATGGGGGAGCGATATTTTTTTCCCAATTTTGTAATGGAGTCTACAGTTATCGCATCTCACTCAGTGCGATATTTTACCTTAAGCCTAGACTCTAATAATCTGTGATATTTTGACCCTCCTTCAAAACCAAATCTTGGTTCCTGATATAACTTGTTTCTGGTTTTTCGTCTAGCCCCCCCCCCCATATGTGACCTGGATATGACGCTGATGTTAAGTACCTAATTAAAATCATGTTCTCTTATCCTAATTAAATCACAAGACCGGAAATATTTTAATAAGTAGAAGCGGTATCACATTAAAGTCTAAAGGTATAAAAATTAAAGCTTCGTCAAGGGTTTGCGTGCATGGACAAAAACATACAATTGGAAATTGGTAAACCAAAAGTATCAATTTTGTAACAATTGCGAATTATTGAAATGTATCCTAAAATAAATCGACACCCCGTACATAGTCACAGATGTATCGAAACTTTCGAAACATTTGCAGATATTTAGATATCAGTTATTTTGTCCTAATAAATTGGATAGTATAGAATAAAATATGATGTGAAACTGAATAAATAAAGTCGTTAAAAATAATCCCATTTCCTTTCTAGATGGAATGTAATACGTCGTGTGTATCCAAAGCAGTGTCGCAAAAGCTCCTTGATAATGCACTTGCAAAAAAATGTCGTAAAATGTTTCATCCAGTTTGCAACAGTTAATTAGATACTTCGTAAAGTAAATACCTTCAAAGTTTATTACATGGTAGGCACTTAGGCAGGTAAGTAGTAGGTAAGTAGATAGGTATTTATTCATCCATATATTAGCCAGCTATTCATCAATCAAAATAATATTTAGATTAATTCATTACAAAATATAGGTTTTATTACATTTATTCATTATTATTTTGACATGTTTCTTCTTTAATGAGATCTCACATTTGTTTTTACAACCACATTTAAAAATTGTTGTGAGAAATCAAAATATTCTTTACATTACAGGCTCAGCTAAGATTACACCATTCATAATCAGGCACGGAGGCACGTATTGGGTTCTTGAGGTAAGATTATGTTAATTTTTGAGGGCCATAAATTTGCAATAGGAGGGATAAATGTCAGGGCATACAATTGTCCTGGATAAATGTGGTGAAGGTAGCGCAAAAATTTGGGTCCATATGGGCTAAAACAAGGTAAAAACAGAAAATTCGCGCATAGCGCGAAAATTTTTGCTACTTTTTGTACTTTTACAGCAAAATAACCAATGTTTTGGGGGTTTATTATATAGATATGATTAAAAATGATAATAATTACACTTGTATAATCTGGTGGGGGGGGGGGGTGCTAAAGCTCACTTAGACCCTTAGTGAATACGCGCCTGTTCATAATTCATACCGGTATGACAACTTTTCAAAAAAGTTCTTATTGTCGTTATTTTATTTGATGAATTCTTATTTTGATTAGAATTAGTTTAACGGAATGATCAATGTTTGTATATAGTTATTTGATTGTATCCAGATACACAAAACTGAAGGTTTTGTTAAACTACAAATAGTTTCGAATCAAAAACACAAAATATTTCAGACAATTTGTATGCAAGCTCAGCCAATTTATTATTGTTTCAGAATAATGATACAAAATACAAAATTTTAAGAATTAGCTGGAATTGGAGGACATTGCTTGGTACACTCCGCCTCAGTTTTGAATATGACTCCCTTAGTGGCATGAAATCCATCTGCCAATTCTGATGTGAATGTTGTGCATTTTCCATGTTGTTGAACAAAACGCCAAAAAGTTTGTTTTTTCGCTGGTTTTTTGGTGTCGCTTGAAATCTCCACACTTCCCAAAAGACAAGGGTCTGAGAGTAAAATATACCAACATATTAACACTCAGTTGTTAAAATTATTAATAAGACCACGGAATAATTAATTAATTAGGTACACTTATATAAAAGTTTCCTTTAAGCTTTTCAAGCATGAAGAACAATGCTTTTCCATATATATTATAATATAATATATATGGAAAAGCCCTTCTTTGAGATTTTGTTGTTCCCCAATAATATTTAATGTCCAGATACGTCAATCTCAAAATAAGAAAATGAAAATACTTTATTTCCTTCAAATGGAAAAATAAATATATTTTTCAAAATACAAAATGTCCAAAATGTAAAATACTTTTCAATAAATACTAGGCCAATTTTTTTAACATACCTACATTATAATTAGAGATAGAAGTACCTGGACATTCATTTACTGAACTACAAAACATTCACTCATATTGCCATATTACACCCGCAAAGTTTTACAGAATTTATTATTTTGAAACACATTTTGTTATTTTATTCAAAATACTTAGAAGTATAAAACCCATTTGGGTCAATAAATCCGACAATAGTTAAAGATCGGGTTTAAACCACAATAAATATTTTGAGCTTTACGTATTTCAATACTCATCTACTTTCATAATTGTAATCAATATTAAATTTGTCACCTTCAGGTTTGTAGAATTTCAAAAGCTTTTGACAAAAGCTGCACGATGTTTCACATTCCCCGATATTTTCGAATCCCTCATGCACTCGATCGCCATCCTCATACTCTCCCTTGTGACATTTGGTGGTCACTTCACATTTGAAGGATTTGTCATTATAAAACACTTTGTTAGTGCTCTCACTCTTTTTCTTACAATCTTGCAACTTTATTCCATAACACTTCTCTAAAAATCAAAATATTCTTGTTATATTATGCATGTGAGTAGCCAGAGGTCTGGACAGGGTGTACGTGCACCCCCTGAACCAATTATTATACGTCTTAAAAATGCAAAAAATCGAAAAAATATTGCTCCACTCGTAAATGTCATTTTACGTTGGTTTTGACCTAAGTTGACTCAAAGTTTTATTTCTACGCTTGTTTATAGACTCATTTTCACTTCATATAGTATTATAGAGATTTTGGCATCCCCAAGAAATACATTGTTGCATAGAACTTGCTTTGCACCCCCAGGTTATAATCCTGGCTACGCGCCTGCTATTACGTATGGTATATGAATTTCTAAACCAAGGCTAGGACCAACTCAGCAGTCGGCAAAGAAATGCATAATTATTATTATTTTTATTATTTAGCTTTCTTATACCAGAAGCGTGCCATGCAGTACTCTGCTAAGATTGTAGATCTCGAACTTGGAACGAATCAGATTCGAAGATTCGACGAAAGCCGAAGATCTTGAACTATCTGGAACTTGGAGCCAATCAGATTCAATTAAAGTCGTACTAGTGTAGTGACTAGTGTAAGAAAAGTGGTGCTTATTGTTAGTTGTAGTTTGAAAGTAATGTATTTTGCCCATCAGTAGGTCTACTTCTTCAACACTAGCTCTGCCTGTAGCTAAATTTTTAAATTTAAAAGTGTACGTCGTTGAAAAGAATTCCAGCATTAATTAAAATTAACTTTCGGATTTTAAAACCGCTTCTTCTAAAGGAGATCTGGAGCATATAAATTTTAATAGTCATTTTTCATCTTGTATACACTTCATAATTTACTTATTTTACGAGATATTCTAATAATATTCTAATTGCTTGGAAATTTCTATTCTTGCCTTTAGAAAACAGAAATTTAAGTGAGTTATGTGGGTTAAGTTGTTCAATTTGATACTACATCTTGAAAAAGTGGAATTGAAAAGTTTTGTCATTTCACTATGACGTATATGACCACTTCAACTTTTTATTCATTGCCACTCCTCGATTAGATGACATTTCTTAGCCTTCATTACTGACAGTTAATTTTAACTGTGAACAACCGAGCCAACAGCAAATTCCATAAGAAATCTTGTCAAAAAACATTAAACAAAGGGTCCTAAGCTCGAAAATATCCTAAAATTATACAATCTTCTAAGAATTATTTCAAATTTGAAATATTTGTAGACATATAAAATGTTAGCTTAAGCGTATGA
The DNA here is from genome assembly GCA_034694085.1 of Pogonognathellus longicornis. Taxonomy (NCBI): domain Eukaryota; kingdom Metazoa; phylum Arthropoda; class Collembola; order Entomobryomorpha; family Tomoceridae; genus Pogonognathellus; species Pogonognathellus longicornis. The sequence continues at coordinate 6,302 of JAQFYB010007844.1, forward strand.
AAAGTATGAATTGAGTATAGTAAAATAAAAATACCAAACCGCCAATAATATCTAGTCTCACTTTGGAAATTTTGAGTGAGTGCCCCTGTGCCTCCACCCTGGGTACGTCCTTGAGAAAGATAGTACCTACACCTACCTACTACCTACTTCCTGACAGCAATAATGGTTTATTTATTGCGTCTGTCATGATAATGATTTTTAATAGCACCTATATATATTATAAATACTAAACATTAATTATAATTGCTGCATTGCTTGTATAATTCTTAGTTAAACACATTAATAAAAAACAATTTGTAAAAGCAGACCTAGGCTTTGAGTTCAACGTCCACCGTTACTTGTAAGTTAATTAACGATAAGAAACATTGCGAATGAAACTAATATTATAGTCCTTTTAGACGCCAATGATGTCTCATAAAATATTATATTAAAATATTATTGACAAGGACCAGGGGCGTATCCTGGTCACACATTTCACATTTGGGGGCGGGCTTGAGCAAACATTTCGTCGCTGTTATGGCAAAAGGAGCTTACACAGAATGCTAGGAATGGCAAAAGGAGCGTCCTCAGAATGTTGAGAATAGCAAAAGGGGCTCAATGATTCTGTGTCGGTTGGCGTTTAACTACATAACCAAATACAAATACCAACCGTTAACGATTCATTTGCCCGTTTTTGCCATTCTCAACATTCCCTGGACTCTGCTTTTGCCATTCTCAACATTCTCTGTAAGCTCCTTTTGCCATGACAGCGACGAATTTTGTTACATACCTACGTCAATTTTTTGCAATTTTACGGCAAAAATAATCACTTTTTTGTATTTTGGAGAAAATCTGATTTTAACTAGTGTAAAGTTTAAAATTTGAGGGGAGTGGGGGCTTCAGCCTCCTACGCCCCCCTAAATGCGTCACTGACTCGGACTATAATATTAATTGCGTTCGCAATGTTTCTAATATTTGGCTTACAAGTAACGCCTTTGAAATCAAAACCTAACAGGTCTGATCTGAGTGTGAGTAAAAGCTGTGTCGAATTTAGTTTTCTATAATGTCTTTTATTGTTATTGGTACTCACCGGAGTCACACATAGGAATTTGTCCGAAAGCTGTGTGGAAATAAGCGACCAAACTAATCGCTATTATCGATACGAGAAATGAAGTACCCCTCATTTTTAGCAATTCTTTCTACAAAGATTTGATACTAATTGGATAGTCTTCAATGCATTTCAATTTATACTTTTCCAAATATCGAAAAAATGTTAAAAACATTGGAAATACAATACTCAACAACACAAAGGCATGCCATTTGATTGTAAAAATTTACAATTGTAAATCGCTTTTTATAGAGTTAGATTGTTTAGCTGTATTATATATTGTAGTTGTAATCGAGGTCATGTATTGTATAGATATTATGTAGTATGTAGAATGGAAATAAAATTGTTTTCTCTCTACATTTAATTACAGAGAGATTAGGTCATCTTTCTCGTTATACACATTACAATAAATTTTTTTTAAATTCTCCATTCACATCAATGCAATGCCTAATGCTTCCATTTTATAGATGTTTTACACGTGCATCTTTTTGCGAAAAGAGTATGGAAAGCAGACATTAAGGCTTTGAAAACAACACTACCCATCAATTTAATGACTCTTTCTAATGCTTATTACGTATCGCAAAATTAAGAAAAGTTTTTGTACTCATGGTTGGGCAAATTACTTGATAATCTATTTAATTACTAATTATATTACAAATTACAATGGAACCGTCAAATTATCATTGTAATTTAATTACATCTTTAAATTCTTGTTTCAAATTACAAATAAGGTACCTAATTCAATTACATTTAGAATTACTAATTACATGGTCAGCCAAACTGTATGACACAATCTTATTATTATGATTAACCATTGCATGTTAATAACCACTAAGACGCGTACCCAGCAATTCGGTGTAAAATCTAGCCATTTGATTTGCAGGAGAAGATTTGTCCTTGAAAAGTTTTAGAGGGACATCTGTATATTCGCTGAACTATGAACTTAAACTTAATTATAAGACATGAGCATTGACGGGGGGGGGGGGCAAAGGGAACATCCATTCTTCCCTCAATCCCAAAAACGAGGTTATTTTAGCAAATAAGTGAAAAAAATCGCAAAATTTTTAGCGCTACCCTCGAATTTGATGCATTTTATGTTGATTTTGTTTTGGCCTAAAATAGCTCAAATTCGCACTATTGTGCATCACTTTGACATTTTGCCCCTCCAAAAATGGAATCCTAAATACGGCCTTGAGTAGAATATTACTAATTCTTCTAATGTAGCCATTATTTATACTAAATTATTTAAAACATAATATTGATACTGTTGTGACATTCTAATTACAACCGCAATTAATTGTCTATACTCATTGTGAAGAATTCTCATTGCGATTAAGACTTCGCAAGCAAAAGCCCACGCCACACGCAGTGTGATACTAAGATACAGAATTGTGATCACGTGCACATAAATGGACACGGATATACTTTGACAAAGTTTACACTAAAAAATTTTACTTGTGAAAATTATTACTCAAGTAAAAAATTACTATTAATAACCCATTTAAATGCTATGCTAATAATAACATGGTGTAAGAGCTTCAGCCCATGGATCATGAGAATGTACAAAAAATACTCCTGTTTCCGAAACATTAAGCAGTCGTAGTGTAGTAAAATCCACAGCTCTTGCGCTTATTAAATAAACAGTAATAATTAATTAACTTTAAAGGGACAATCAATGTGAAAAAGATGCTCAAATCAGTTTTACAATTGTTTGAATATTCTTTCATCTATTAGTAGTAAACTAATTCAATAATTCTCCCTAATTGTTAGGTATAGTGTAAATGTGACAGTTAATAAAATATTAGGCATTTCCGCGCTTGAAATAACGATTTTCATCTCTCGACATTAACATATATTAGATCCAATTCTCGCCGATTTGGAAATCGAAAACGAAATTAAAAGACCGATTTTTTTAAATTTTAATAATAATAATCATTACCATACTAGGTTTATGATAGATGTGTGATAGAACATAATAATAATATACCTTTATGTTCGAGCTTGGTTAAAAAATATTCAGGCTTGGGATTTCTTTTGAAAATAAATATTCGGGTTCTGTTTGGGGTGATGCGGTCGTGGAATGGCCATGAAATTAAGAGTTCGCTTATGAATGGCTCTTGTATACAATTATTTAGAATGAGAAAAAATTGATTATTAAACAGTTCTGAAATATCCGTTTCTCCATTTTCAATAATCGTTTCATTATTTTTCATTTAATTACAAAAACATGAAAAAAAAATTTGAACAGCGTCATTTTACATAAAATCCCTTCATTATTTGATAAAAAGGAGTGATTGGTAAACGAGCTTCTTCAGCGGCTTCAAATATAGGATCTACAAAAAATCAAATTAATCAGGCATCACATCTTATTTTACTAATTATAGTTATGCTAAATAGTTGGCTGTACATGAATAAAAATACAATTATTGCGAAAATTAAAACCAAAACTTGACGCTTACGAATTTCATTCCCGTCCAGGCACTCCGCAGCTACCAGCATTTGAATAAGTTGGAATAATCTGTCAACGCTTTTCTCCTTCCCATTTATTAATGTCCCGTTGCCATTATTAGCAACTGTGTTATAATCTCTTTTCATTCTTATTTCTTGAATCAACGTCATTATATGAGGAATAACCTGCAGTTGAGCTCCCTTTCTAGCTCTTTCAATTGAACTTAGCAATGCAAAATGTAACCTTGACTGATCATCTTCGCTGTTCATACACCAACGAAATATCTCTACATATAACCAAATTAAACATCGTTAATATGAATATCACTTCTAAAAAGACTTACTTAGCAAAAAAAAAACGTGTTTTATGGGCGTAATAATAAAAATAATAAAATAACTTAAGAGCAGATTTTTAAAAGATATGTAAATTAAAAAAGACAATTTGGAGCCCAGTAATGACTTATTGTGCACTGCATTGTGTCCTTCTGGGGTTATGGTTGATTTTGTGTTTTTTTACTGGGATAAACACAGCATTTTTATTTCTGCACCAATTTTGAT
>JAQFYB010007845.1:0-10391 GCA_034694085.1 Pogonognathellus longicornis
TACGTGCTTACTAGTAAAATTAGACAAGGTTTGTTATTTAAATGCGCCTATTTGTTTGCAATGCATATCCACTATAAGGTTAAAGAAATATTCTTCAGAATAATATATTCACTGTACAGCCAGACGAAAGTATATCAGGTATATTTTTCGATGAGTGGTTGCATTGTCTGGTAAATCGTTAGGTAAAGCAAGCTTAGGCTAGTTTTACTAGTCTCTGATTTAATAGAGTGCGACCGAGCATGACCGTGTTCAGAAGGTCGACTTCCACAAGAGAAATTGAGTGCACATTAAGAATTGATTGTAAGTATGTTGTAACAGTATGTTAATGGCTGTGTCCTGTCCTCTGCACTGAATGCCATCAAAATCTTAACTTCCTAACAAAATCATTTATAAAGTCTTTGAGCCTTGCTGTTGAATATTAGAAACTTTTCTTCAATTTATAATCAACGAGCTCACCTGATACCGATATCATTATTTGCTCGCGCAATGCAATCACCAATGCAGTATATCTTTTCTCAAATTCTCATTGACAATTCCAGCTTACTATAAAGAACTTCGCAGTTCACAGTAATCTGCATTGTCTGCAAACAATTGCATCTCAATATATTACATCCTCTGGCTTAATCCGCACCCTTTTCTCATTTTCTCGACGGAATAATCTTGTAAAGATTACAAATTGACAAAATGAGTTGTAATTTCGCTTATAGTTTTTAATAGTTTAATAAGAAGGCACATATTTTTAATGTAATGGATTTCACTTTCACTTTCTTTAAGGGTTTGTTGTAAAATCACAGTTTTTTTAAAACAAAATTGATTGGAATTTGTTTACAAGATAAACATTATATTGTAAAGATGTACCTATTCTATGTATTTTAGCATGTCAATATGTCAATGTCGTGTTCTTTATATAATCTTCAATATGTAGTATGAGGTTTGAAACTAATTTTCTGTCATCAGAACAGTAACAAGTTGATTTCATCAACGATGTAAGTGTAATTTTTCGTTAAAAAGAGTTTCTTACTTTCTTCAACGCAACTAAATAAACAAGAAGTTCAAGAAAGAAAGATACCAGTGCCTTTTGAATGCTCCAACTTTTACATCGGCAAATGAATCTGCAGTAAGAACATTGTACAATACAACGCACTAGGTTTAGTTATTATATGCGTCAGCTTGGTTAAATTTAGCTCAAGTCAACATCTCAAGTCGAGTTTGCTCTAATTTCGATTAAAAATGCATATCAAGAGAATACTATAGTCGAGTATTCAACGCTGGCCGAAATGGTTATATATAGATAGGTATTAGATACCTATTAGAGGTGTGACCGAACAGATTTTTTCGTGTTCGAGTTCGGTTCGGTAAATTTCATGTTCGGTTCGGGTTCTGTTCGGTAAATTTCATGTTCGGTTCGGGTTCGGTTCGGGTTCGGCACGCATATGAAAATAATGTTCGGGTCTTTTCGGTTCGGTCTCGGTCAGAAAAGAATTCGGTCAGAAAAGAATTCTTGTTCGGTTCGAGATAATAATATGGTCAAATGCCTCATGCATACATATTACTCAGAATGTGATCAAATTGATTATTAAACTATATATTCTGAAATACCTAAGTGAAGCTAATTTATTCATTCGAACTAAATAATTACCTATTTAAATTGAGACCAAACAGGCTTTTGTGTTCGGGTTTTCGTCGGTTTGAACAAATTGAGTAGCGAACCGAACCGAACGTTCGGTGCTCAATATTCTTGTTTGGTATTAATAGCCGAACAGGCCGAACCGAACACCGAACATGTTCTGGTTCGGTCGCACCTCTAGTATCTATGTATTATTATTTGCACGGTGTTGCTCATTCCATTGCACTTTCAACTGTGAACACGTTTAGAATGGAAGAGAAGCTCAAGGCTTAAGCTCAGCATTAGTCTTACTCAAAGAACTTACTCTCCCAGTCGAGTCTATAGCCAGCCGCCAGCCCCACCCGTAAACCAGAAGTCTTTTCATCATATAATTTTCAGATGAAACTCAAGTTAACTTAACCTATCGCAATTAGTTTTTTATAACAAAACATTTCCTCTCGTTCTGTCATTTTCCGACATTGTTGTTAAAAATGAATTCTGTCCTGATGGAGGTTTGTATGTTTTAAAATTTTTTATGTGAAAATGTGTCAACCGATCGAATATGCACTATGTAAAATTGTATAATATCAGGCACACAGCTGATAAGGTTTATGTCACATAATATTTACTAAACTAACTACATTTGGTCTTTGAACAAATAACAGATAGATTTCATAATAAAGTGACACGAAAAACGCTGTCTCTATCGTTTCATCACATGACAATCATTACCCAGTTTTGTCCGACATCAAATGTGTATGTATATTAGCTAGACGCACAATATTAGATATGTTCCATCATTTTCTATGTCACACATACTAGTATAGTTATAAATAACCGTGCCTATTACTATAAGGAAGATTTACATGTAGCCTTAGCTCAACTTTCAGGATTTGTTTTGTCATATCACATCAGTTTTCTATTCGTTGCGTTGGTTTTGTTTCACTAACAAATGCTCCGTTTGTGACGCAATGTGTGCTGGGTGAGTCACATGAACTGTTCCATATGCATTGAATGTTTGTAAACAAACAAGCCTTGTTTTCTTAAAACTTTTTTTATCATGACCATACTGAATCTAAAATATCATAACAAGTTGCCATCTCTGTATCTATTTTCATAAACTTTAACATTATTATGACCATTTTGATTCCAAGATTCCGGATTCTGATATGCATTATGCAAACAATGCCATACACCAGTGTTAGAGTAGATACTCCAGGAAATGTTTGAAAATTGTTGTTTTAATATAGGTATTACCAAGAATTGTTGCTAAAACACTTCACCAAGTGTTTTCATGGGAGATGTATTTACCAAAAATATGTTACAATAGTGTCTAAGAAATTGCTTTAATCTTGAAGCTGTTTTAATAGTTAGATGACTATCTACCATTGTGGTTGGCTCTGTAGCAGTTACAAATAATAATTACATTATTAATCACTGTACGTACTTGAGTTGTTTATGTGAGGATGTTTCACAATCATATTTGCGCACGAATGACTATCCAGTTAGCGATTTATGTTTACACAATATTTTTTACCCTTAGAATAGGATAGTAGTACCTATGTACAATTTGGTTTTCCTTTAGTACTACATCCTTTGATTATTTTCCTTTAGTTAGTTGTCAAGTATGTTGGTGTGGTTGTGACAGTGTGGTAGTGGTGGTGTAGTTTGCAATGCAATTGAGGATGAGACGCTAGAGTTGCTGCTACATTTATTCTACTTTTACCTATGTGCAATGCGCTGAAGCTGCATTTTTCGAAGCTCAAGGTACATAGCATGTGATCCATTCACATCAAACCCACGTTTTTCTTTTCCTTCCGCCTTGTCTAGTTTGCGATGTTCCGAAAACGGAAATGTGTTTATGTAGCTGTGAGTGAAATGGAAGTGAGTCTCCGAGGATTTGAACATTTCCACTGACTGCTCCATTTTTCTACAAGACTTGGATCAGGCTACGAGAGAGCTATAGAAATTATCCACAGGGAAAAAATGCAAAACGTCTGTAAAACATTTTCTTACTATTTTACACTTGCAGGAACAAGAAAGTAAAAAAGCCTACATGTAAATATTACAGACGGGCATGTTGGCATGTAGCATGTAAAATTAGTTCCATACATTTATTATGGCTTCTTTTACAATCACTCAACATTCGAATGTTTATTCTCTGTAGCCAAAACTTTTAGCGGTGCATCTGTAAATAGAGTTATATCTTCCTCTCCACAGTCAACTTTGTTTTTGAATTTCCGTTTGAGTTAGTATACGCTATAAAATGTGCGCAAAGTACCTACACAAGCTAAGAGTTAATGAGTATGAATACTAAGAGGAAATAGTCCTGGTCCTGGTCATTTATAAACAACGTGTATGTTTCTGCTCACTAAACGTGAATCACGGCTGTCATAGATGAAAACTCTATCTGATATGTATTTCCACATGTACATATATTTATTAGCTATTGAGGTGTAGTAAAATAGACTGTTGGAGAACGGGATTTATGTGTATACGTATAATTAGAGATTTAAACAGTAATAGTAATTTTAGTACTTAGAATAGCATGCAAAAGATTGCACATCGATATATAAATGCGAATGTAAGTTTAGTGGGTTAGGCAATACTTTAGTTTCAGTTTGTTCGCGATTACCAACTCGAACTCTGACGAACTCGAACTGACTATGTACTATATATGTATGTACTTATAGATACGTAATACGTATACAATGGCTGTACTCAAATAAGTAAACAAGTAAAAGCGTAGTCAGGTAATACAGCAATTATTACATATTTATTGAATCGAGACTTGAGCTCATTTCCAAGCAAAAGCAGTAAACGGTGGGTGAGTTGGTGAGAATTGGGAGTGTTGATAGCTAGTTTGTGCTTTGTTTTTTGGCTCTTTGTGTGCTGCTTTTTCTGTTTCTGCTGCGGGAAATTACAAATTAGGTTTACTGGCTGTCGATAATAAGAAAATACTATCCTCCGAGCAGGTAATAAATTTAACGTTCGGTAAAGTTTCTGTCCTAGTATTAAGAGTGGGCGATCTTAACCGATGCTTTACTGGTCTGTAATAGACTTTACTTAATTACTGAATAACGCACATAAGGCTATTGCTGACTGAATAAGCTGTACAGCTAATACATATTATGTTGTATAAATAGCTCGGCACCCGCACACTCAAATGTGTGTGAGTTGGTAGGTTTGTGGGCCCGCTGACGTTGTACGCGTTTGAAAGCTGGGAGGAAGTTGGCGAAAGTATATTCTCTCCTCTGAACGTGTGGGATGAGAGGGTGGAAGTAAACAGCCAGCTGAGCTGAGCGTGTGAAGCGTGAGGGTAGCAAAGCTACCATCTGAGCTGAGTTGGTCAGCGGGTTGGTGGCTGCCATCTCAACTGAGAGTGTGAGTGTGAGAGGGTGGCAAATCCTCACTCTGTAAATTGCGTGTGGGGAGAGTGTGAGTTTGTATTGCCGCCGAGCTATGAGTATATATGTATACATATTGGTATATAAGTATATGATTTACGCACAATATAAGGGCCTCAAAATTCATTGTTTTCGGAATAGATTTGACGACAGAATTCAATAGACTAAGGTGTAAATAAGACACTGTCGTTCTCGTCCTGTTGTCACTCAATCATAACAAACAACAGGAAGTTGGTAAAATTTTACATCTGCTCCACTTGAGTCAACATACAAATTATTATACAATACGCATAAAAACAAAGCTTGCAAGGTACAAAATTTAATATTTATGCGTATTGCTAGTAGGCATTAAAAATTTCTTTCAGCAACTCCAACAAAATAAGCCACTTGCCTTGTTTAAGAATGAAAATGTATCACTCAGCAAGATAAGAATATAAGTTTTATCTACACCTAGGTTTAATGCAGCATAACTAGTGACGTGTCTCAATAATCTTTCCAAGTGCAAAATGTCTATTTCGCCCACCAAATCCTTCCAAAGTTTCAACCCTGCTAATCTTCTTCACTTAAATCTCATCATGAATTTTCTGAGAACATGAATGTTGTGAACCTTCGCTGTACTTGCGTCATTCAATGTCTTGCTTTGGTTTTGAGTTACACTAGTGGTTTTCGTAGTGGTGGTGTCAAGCTAAACTCAAGCTGATCTTGAATGTATTTAAGATACGAGACCACAGAGTGTAGGAACATGTGAGACATATATGCATCCATTCTGTACTGTACAGCAGACACTACATTATATTATTGTATCGTGAAAATGGTATATCTAATGTATCATGCCTCTTCACTCTTTATTGAATTATACTTTTTGATGCATATGATGTACATTGTACATACAAATATTTTAGTACTTACTTCCAAGTGACGAGCTATGTTTATCCACAGTAAACAATATATACATATAAACATATGTATATACACATTTCAACTTTTCCCCTACACAGTAATTCTTCCATGGCAAGGCAAGGGTAAAATAACATCGTCAAAATATCATAGAAAATATTATTATTTTTTGATTATTTTATTGTCTATACATAACATTATTTTGTACTTACCTACGCGAATAAAAACTGGGAACAGCTTTTCCATTTACTATTCCTGTCCCAGTGCAGTCTTCCTCATGAATAAATATTAGCAATCCTAACATAATAAGGTAATAATCAGAGCTCGGACATTTAATTTCCAAAGACCAAGAAATATGTATATAAATATTTGCCAAAAAACACCAAAACATTTTCTTAAACATTTTTTATAAAACAAAACAATTTAACGTATAAAATTAATTTTCTATAGTTTTTCAGGTGTCATAGATAAAATAAACCGTACATAGACCAAATTAATTATTTATGCATCTTCAAACAATGCATAATGAGACACCACAGGAGGCACTCCCAAGGTTTTATGTCTTTGATCGAGCAGAGCGCAAAACAGTTGAAACAATATATTTTAACCAAAATCCTCTTGCAATGCACCAAATTGTAGTTTGGCGCAAAAATACCCTCTTTTGGGGATTTAGAAGGGAGAGGTGAGCGTAATTTCCCGTTTCTATAATTCGTTAAGCATGGCGTATTGCGTCTTCTTTGGCTCAAAATAAGTGTATTAAAGCTTCGTTGTGCTTCAACCAAATTTATGTAAGCATACTTGCATTAATGAAGTAAATTTTTATCTGAATTGGAATTTTGGAATCTAGGTAGATTGTTTTTTGGTATATATGAGAATTTTTGTATATTTTCCTAAAACCACCTTTAACTTTCTAAATTGTATTCTTGGCAAACTTTATTTTTGAAATGGATTCATAGAATAAAATATTTCCTGCAACTTTGTAAAAAAGATTGCCAAAAACTTGTTTGCGGACAAGAATAATCCGTTTCGAAATTGGGTTTACGTGAAGTATTTTTACGTTGTCTCCAATTTTGATACATCGCATTATTGCTGTTTCAGGTATTACTTGGTTTATTGGACAGGTAAAAGAGTTTATGACTGGAAATCGAAATAAAATTTATGTTTAATGTGAAGTTTAGATTACACGATTACAATTTTAAGTTATTATTGTGTTACTGCTAAGTTGGTTATGTGGATATTTTTAATTAGTTGTGTCTTATAGGGAAGACCAGTTTGATCCTATGGGTACTACTGATTTTGTATTGTTACACAGATTAAAGACTGTTCATGCAAATGTCTATAATTGACACATTAATAAAAACGAACTTTGAACTTTTTACTAGTTTTCAACAATAATTTTCATGTCAAGTGTACACCAAAAGGTTACTGTTTCTACCTGTTAGGTGCGCTGGTAATTAAAAATTATAACACCAGAGAGGTGTTATTTCACTCTTTTGAAATAAAAAAAGTCTTCTGAAAACATTGTTACTTGTTACATGTTGATCAATGCTACAAGTATCTCCTTGTATATAAAAAGAGTGTTGTTAAGGAAATTACGAAATTTTTTTGAAAATACTTAAAAAACGAAAGATTATGCAAATTAACTTTTCAGCAAAATTAACATTGGCCAACTGACTATTGTTTTTAGACAGACAGTAGCGTATAATACCCATCTCACATCCTAATTAATGTTGCGCATAGTTGAGATTAGAAAAATGTTTTAACCTTGTATCAAACGGATTGTTGTTCTGGTTTGCATAATTTTTCACCGTTTAGACTTCATAACCCCATTTTTTGTGTAGTTCAAAAGTTGAACAGCCCAAAAGTTGAATCAGTTTTGGCTTGTGTCTTACCTAACCAAAAGTTGTGGCCATTTTTCCCGAAGGGAACGTGACAGGGGCATCCTACTGCAAAACCATCCCTTCTCCATACACATTTTGTAGCACGACAACCTGACCTGATTACTGACCTTCATGATTTTTTACAATGCGAGAGTGGTATATATAGCAATAAACTCTTCTTTAATGGCTCTTATCAGCTCTTTGAGGCTTTTCGGTTTGCTATTAAAAACATTTGCCTTCAAAGTACCCCTCTGAAAATTATGGTAGTAAAAGTAGTCTCAAAGGGAAAAAGTCGTGAGATCAAGAAGGTCATTCAGTCAATGCATCACCGTCAATCCAACGCCCGGTCAGATTTTCATTCAGTCAGCTAAGCCCGTACTTTAACTCGATAGCCAGGCTGCATGTCGTCCTGCATGAACCGCTGCCACCGCAGGTCACTATTTTGAATTACAGGCCCTATTTCTGCCTTCAACATTATGAATTGAATTCTACTGTAACGTTCTCCAGTAAAAATTGGCCTAAGCTATTGGCTAGATGAGACGAACGCTATAACTGTTACAACTTTTGAACCACACCTGCATTTTTCAAACTTCATTATTCAACAAACATCTGGGCTGCAACAATAGCTTATTTTTTTCTGAAAGACAATAGTGTCATATTAAATGATTCTGTTATATACCCCTTCCCCATTTGGGGAGTAGTAGCATCCTAAATGTCACTTTAGTTAATTATTGGGTCTCACTGTATAAGTTTATAGCTAACTTTATTTATTAAGGTACTCCAAAAAATTTAATTTTCGCTTCCAACAAACTTAAAGCATAATTACATTTTTAGCTAACTTTATACATTTAGTTGCAAAAAATTTGATTGCGCTTCCAATAAACTTACTTAAAGCATAATAACTACATTATCCTCATTTGGATTATGCTTTAATATATAGAATCCTGCTTTTAGTCAATTTAGTGAGGTCTCCGTAGCTTTGCTTGATATAAGTTTTTATGTTGCAGGTGCAAAAACCATAAAACAAATATGGAGTGGTATGCTATAAGTAGTATTTTTATTATTCATGTATTGTGTATGTAAGGTTGCGAGTATCAGTTTTGCCATTTCATTGCTTACCTACTACAAAATGACTTGTGAATTCGAAGTTTTTGTTTAGAAAGTGAATTTGTGACTATGCTATTCAGTAGGAGTTGAATGGGGAATGGAAGTTGTTGATTTTACAGTAGTTGTAGTTAGTAGAGTGGTGAGCACCTCAATTTGTTTGCTACAACACCCCAAGACGAAAACAAAGGCAAGCACAAGTGTTTCTTATATAAATTCATGAATGTGAATGTATTATTGTAAAGATCAAAACGACACAATGAAAATGAGAATTTATATGTTCGCTTTGTATTCTGACGTCCAATTCCATTGTGCTCATAATTAATGCGTTGTAAGTTGTAATAGCAATAACAATAACATCGTGTAATATGATGTTGCGACTGAAATATGAGATTGTAATGTGGCTTTCATACTATGCTAACTAACGCAATGTAATTGCTACTTCTGCTCGTGTTGACTCTGTGTGTATCAAGATCGTTTGTCGTGTCACTTTCCGTTTCATGTCATGTCATCATCGTCAACGCTGTGTATCCGTATCTTACTTTCCATCATGCACATTAGATGATTTATATTTATAATTACAATACAGTCTTTGCCCATCTGTTTCTGCAGTTTGAGTATAACCAGAATAATATTCTTAGTTCTTTACACAATTCATATTTTATTATATTATTATATTATTATATATGTATATATGTATATATTAATAATATAATAATATATTATATTATATATATATTATATATTTATTATATTATATATATATATATATATATATTATCGTTAAATGCAAATTAGATGGTCATTTTTTCCCGCGTCTGTAATGATTACTAAATTATTATAAATTATTTTGAAAGAATTGTCCGACTGGAATAATACCTAATTGAACAAACATAAATTTCGTGATCAAATTTTGCATTTAAAATATCTTTAAACCAGTTTGATCCTAGCAATCCTATGGGTATTGTATTACTGAGTTTGTATTGTTACACAGATTAAAGACTGTTCATGCAAATGTCTATGACACATTAATAAAAACGAACTTTGAACTTTGAGTTGCGTAGTTAAAATTGTAGTCCAAGTTTATCGTCTATTTATTTATGTGTCAATATTTTACAGCGAAAATGCACTAACAATAAGTACTGTGTAAATAAAAAACAATTAAGCTCAAAAGATGAGTGTGCAGGTCGCTTTAAAATAATCTTTACTTACTACGTAACGTAGGTAGACTGAAACAGATATTATGATGCCGTAATTCTTTAAGCATATTTATATATTTATAACATTTGTCATTATCACTGCACCAGTAGTCATGTCCAGTCATACATTGTGAATCACCAGCAGCCATATAATATTTTCAATGCAACCCCAGATCTTAACAACGTCAGATAGATCAGGATCAACAGAATGACACTCTTATGCGGAGTTGGAATTTCTGTTTTTGGTGCCCATATGGGCACCCGGCACTGGTGCCCTCATGGGCACCAAATTTGCCTC
>JAQFYB010007846.1:0-10388 GCA_034694085.1 Pogonognathellus longicornis
ACCAAACACATACACATGGATTAGTGACTTTGTTGACACAATAAAGCAAATACAAAGACAGGAGGCCGGGAAGACAAGCAGAAGACTACAACTGCAACCACTACACTCCCACATGTATTTATTTACTTATTGGAATCCTTCTGGACACACAAAATTCTGCTCTACTAGATGTACGCTATACGTGTGTATGTATTCCCCTTTGTACAAAAATGTGTAGACCGAGTTTCATTCAAACTGAGATCCAGGAAGCTTTATTGCCTGCTGATATTTGCTTGTAAAATGGAAAACAGCAAATGCTTTTACTACAAAAGAAAATCCTTAACTTCATTTTACAATTTTAAGCATAAGTTAATTAAATAGGATTTTTAACTGATTTGGGCAATATGATCAATATAAAATATTAAATGCTATTTTATTAAAACTTTTTCAGCATTTTAAGCAAAAGATGAAAGAATGACGGATGATGCATCAATTTTGAATACAGTAATGAGAAAACATAAATAATTTTATGTAGCCACTCTCTATGTATTATGAATTGGAGATAATGGACAATATGCACCTACAGATTTACTAGAATTAAAAATTATAAAATGTATAAAATAATTTTGGTCGTTTACACTGTAATATTATAATTAGTATAGAGACAAATTCGATATTTTGCTTTCTCCATACTATTATGCAATTGTCCGTGTATATTTTAAGCTTTCTGTACGTTTTTTTTGTTATATCCATATCCAAAGAAAATGATGGAATTGTAGTACAGTACAGATAGAAGAGGATACTAGAGATTGTATAGGGAAAAGAAAGTAATGGCATACGGGTTTTTGTTTTAGAGATTGTCCGGGAGGAAAAGTGTGGGTGTTGTGTGGATTGCGTGTAGTGCTAATAATAGCATTACCTTTTCTGCGTTTATCAACTGAGAACTGGAGTCCATCCTCACGTCTCCAAGTGATGCGGGGTTCAGGAAATCCTTCAGCTTTACAACTGAGAGTGATGTTCTGATGTTCCCTCACTGCCACATGGGACTCGGAGCTGTCGTCGTCCAAGATGTTCGGAGGAACTGTGTGTGAACAGAAAGTCAATTGTACATACAAAACACTCAAAAAACTCTACTCCCTCCTTACTACTATTTGTACTCACATTCAGCACACAGTCAAGTACACAATGCATGGACAAAGATTTTCTTCACTTGCTTTAAGGAAAATCATTATTTATTTAAGGTTGACTTCTACGATTGTTTTTATACATACACATCTATATTGGTGTACTTTATACAAGCATTATTGGAGTTACTGTGTGTTTATTATGGAAGTTTTTAGCAAATAGTTATGTATGGGAATATGAGGTACTTATGTTTAAGGATGACGAGATTGTAGGTAGGTACTTACATTTAGGAAGGTTAAAAATATTTGTATATACATAAATTACGTACCGACAACTTGGAGATATCCAACTTGCGAAATCATTGGCTCCGTGTTGACCTGGCACATGTAATAGCCCCGATCTTCTTGGTGAACTGAATTGACATGGAGGAGCCATGTTTTATGGGAATCATAGGACACACTAAACCGCGGGATGCGGGTAACTATGTGCTTGTGTATCGTCAAAATCATTCTTCGATCTATGTGGACCCATGCGACCTGCACACAAAAAGAGGAAATTTATTATTCTCAATTCCCTTCGAGTTTCAGGGGAAAAAGAAAAATCAAATCTCATTTATTCATCTGGAGAGGAGACTCTGACATTATAACATTCTTCAATATTGAAATCAGCGAGGAGAATTAATATCTTTAGAGAAAATTTCATTTCCACAGAAATACTACAACACGAACGACGACACAGCACAAAGTAATCTGTAAATACTCCACACATTTAATATTATAATTTCAGCTGGAAGACGGATTGTGTAAGTAGGCAGAAAAGTGGAGCTCTTCCATACAAGCATTGAATACATTTACAACCTAAATACAAAATGAATAGCACAAATACAAATACACTGCAGCCAGCCAGATCTGATTTATCTACATGTATCCATATACCACCACCCCATACAAAACTGTAGCTATAATACAAATGTAGCCCTTGTATATGTACCTTATTACATTTAGCCTTACTTTACTGCATGTATGTGATATACAGAAATATTTGCATACGTCTTTACAATGTAAGTCTTTACTTTAATATAATAATATTATATGTATGTGTATACAGGCACTACAGAGGTATCTCTATAGAGCAGCAGATTACACGTCGTTTCCCTGTAAATGTCGTTGTAAATGAGAAAAGAGATAAATCCCAGTTGTTTTGAATCTCCTATGTATCTAAATTAAATTCTATACTCCATTAATTAATGCCATTCATTCATAAGTCTGTGACTAGAACCCAAATCCCACTGCGGATCATAATCACTGACTCTCTTTCCAAAATCCTCTTTCCATTTCATTTCATACACTTTCCACTTTCACTCCGCCATACAAACCAAATCCTAATATATGCCAAACTCCGTCATTTACATATGACCTCTATGTTATTATGTCTTTGTTTACGCCTGTAAATATTCCAAAAACAAAAATAATTTTATGTAGCAATTCTCTACTTATGTATTTATTATGAACCAAAAATATTGTACAATTTTACCTACAGAATTACTTATAATAGAAGATTTTTGAATAAAATGTAGAAAATAATTTTGGTCGTTTACACTGTAATTTAATTAGTATAATATTTAATTAATATTAGTAAAGATAATTATACTTAAATTTTCTGGGTAGGGAAGGTGGATGGCTTTTTGCGATGTTGAAAATTAAGCGTTTTTTAAAAACTCAAATCCATTTTTCAGTTGTTATTGTTCATGTGTAACTGCTAGTTGAGTCTACAGAATACTCAATTAAGTACTTTCGTATGTCTTTGGACTGTAAAGTCATTTATCTCAAGGTTTCTATTCACAATTGTAAGTGATGTTTAAATCAAAGTACGAGAGTGACCTATTTACATTTGTGCCTTCTATTTAGATCGAATATTGTAGAGTTTACTTATGCATTTCAAGTATGTAAAACTAATATATACTAGCAGTAGACATAGACAACAAAAGACAATATCTCCTTTAAATAGTGATGTGCAACATGAACATGTGGTGATTCCATTTTCAATTCGCTCACGATCACTGTTGTATTTGGAGTGATGTAAAATATATTTGTGCTTCTGTACGTAAATATCTTGTAGGTCGATATTTACTCTTCCTTTACAGAAAATGAAGCTTAGCTATACCTATATACATAGTTTAACGCACCATATTATGCTGTTGTATAGTGCATGTGACATTTTAATCCATCAAAGCATTTTGCATATACATAGCTATTGCAAAAATATGTGTAGTCTATACATATCTCTTGTCTATTCATTTCTCCGCACAACAGTCACAATCTTGTTCGTCTACTGAGAAATCATCCTCCAACCTGCTGCTGCTGCTTTTATTTTCCTTCAATATCGTCCTTTGGTGGCTTTGACTCTTAGAGTCTAAACTTCTATTGATAATTATCAAGGGACTTGCAGCAACCATTCAGAGTCACTCTTGCGACAGATACGCAGTAATCAACCAAAACCTTAAACCATTATTGAGTCTTTGCATACAGCTTGACTCAATGAATGCCAGAAAAATGCAAACTACACTAGCAATAATAAATAACATTCTTAATCAACCACAAACAAAGGAAATAGAAAATATTTTCACTGAAATACGCAGCAACCCTAAAATCTGCATTTTTAAACAATTCTCAGCAATACAAGTTGAATTATACATTTATACAGCTCCCTTTAGAATTGTGAATTGTGAAAAATTAAAATGAAGGTACTAAGTGCACTAATTAACAAAGAATGGCATAATTGTGAACTTTAAACTTCCACAAAAATTATGTTGCAACGAAATATTGCATGTAAATCACTAGCTATATTATAAAAGCATTTATTTTGACAAACTTAATGATAAAATCGTGCAAAGGAGGAGTTTAATGACGTGAAGAGTGTTAATTTTGCTTATCAAAGATTTTTGGGGTGCTTAAGTCTATTTTGGAATTTTGATGTTGTGTGGAAGATGAGGAATTGTTATTGCTGCCATGAGATCATCGCATTATCATATATAGAGATACAAGAGGAACATTCTACTACAATGGGTGCTATTATAAAGATTAGAGGTTTACATTTACACAACGACTACGATGACGGGACTAAGGAAAAAAGAGTATTATAGTCGTATCTATCTAAATGAGTGTAGGGAGCATATAAGACATAAAGAGAGAGTGAGTGAGAGATGAGAAAGATGTTCTTGAAGGAAAGACGACAGCGAACATTTTATCAAGCATGTGTAGTCACTTGAGCAACATGGCAAGAGGAAAGAATAAAAACGTGCTTTATCTTCCCCTTCTCAGAATATCCCTCATTTCTACCCGAAATACTCCAAAAGTCCGAAGAGAAGAAAGAAAGAGAGAAAGAGGAGACAGAGAGGAGAACGTGTAGGAAAATGTTAAAATTTCAAGAGGGTGAGTACACACACATTCATACACTCTTCCCATTTCGTCTGACTGATTGTGCCATGCATGGGACACATATAAATACATACACCACTTCTACATACAGATACTCTACACTCATATTATTATTACAAGCAGCATCGTTACATATACATACACTCTTTGTATATAAAAAGTCACGCAGTACACACACAGACACACACACAACGCAAATGTGCCTTGCCATATCATATCATCCTAGATAGATAGAAAGAATTTAACGACAGCAGTTTCCATATATACACACATGCATGCAGTTGTATTGTCCCAGAGAGAGAGAGGCAGGGGTTAAGGCCATAGTCATAGCATAAAATATTATATCGAGGATTGTTACACTTACAAGTTACAACATTGCTTTTGCTTGCACACATCAGTCATTTCCATTATATTTCTTCCATACGTATACGCGCTACACATACACTATACACACAAAAAATACATTCTTGCTACTGAAATACCGTGAAAATGGCACGGTTTATTTTTACATAAAAAGAATTTTTGGATTGCATTTGCACCAAGAGAAAAAAAAGAAGGAATCAGTATAGAAAGTAAACTAAGAGAAGCAAGTTAAATATAATGGTAATGTGATACAGTGCCGTATTACAAGATGTTATCATACGATTACACAAGCACAGTGTATCAGAAACGGAGTGATGCTTCGGGATTTCCTTTTCGATCCCTATATACTGCATATTATTGTACTTGTACCATGTATGTATATATTTTAGTATCATGTATGTATGTGTATGTCCGTTGACTCTCTCATTGTCAGCGTTTTCCTCAGCTTTCACCAAACAACACACTACAGTGTCTTTGTATGCAAGGTCTATAATATCCATATTAGCACAACTTCCATTTACATGCTTGTATATTTACTATGCTATATGTTGCAATGTACGTGTGAGATTTCTATTTTGTAATACAGTCTGTTAAGTACTAAATACATTGCATTGAGTGGGGTAAGTAAAATAGTAAGTGCATAATACACAGGTTATTCTGTAAAGGTCTTTCCATTTTTCTCCCACGGCTCTGTTCCTATTTCTTATCTCGGCTTTTGCATTAGAGAGGATGAAATGAATTGAATGATATTGAACGTGATTTTATGCAGGAACTTAAATATCAGTTCTAATACAAAGTGTTTGCAAGCACAGATATTAAATTAACGGGAATTTAGCAGAGATAAGTGGAGCTTTATATTATTCTGTTATGAAATTTACTCCCTGTCTTTTAGGGTTTAGGGTTGTAGCAAAAATCTTGTCCCTTTTTAAATTTTGGATGTGAAAGTTTATTCATCTTTAATGAAGGCGGGTATAGTAAAGCCTATGTAATGCTTTAAGGAGCAACTACTGTGTATATTCTGGAGTGATGCTCGGCTGTTTTTAATAAAATACTTGGGAAACTATGAAGGAAAGTTTGATTGCCCCATTTGATCTTAGTTTAAACTAAAAGAGTCTCGTCGAGTCGTGTAATATTATACGCACTTCATGCTCATCCCCAAACTATTACCATAATCACAATCACGACCCCTCCTCTCATTTCTCCCGTCCCTATATGTATGTATGTATATCAATGCTACCTATTTACTTTTATAGACATTAGACACGTCAATCTATCTTCCATGTATTGAAGGAATCGTTAATAATGTAATAACTAAGATGACAAATACCACTTAACAGCGGAGTAAAGTGCAAATTAAAACTTTCCATTTTCTTGCATACTTACAGTTTAGTCTTCCTGCGATAAGAAAATAATCTCTAACTCTATACGTAATGCGTTTACTTGTGTAATGAAACTTTATAGTAAACTACTAATTCTGCATGCAGATATAAAGAAATTTTAGCGTTTATGAACATCATCATTCAACTTATAATAATAATGCATCTAGTTACAAAACTCTATTTTAAGAAATTCGTTTTAAAGCACGTATTTGTATTGTACTTAATTTTTCCTGTAAATAGGATTTCAAAGCACTGTGAATTGAGAATACATTAGCCAGCCTAAATCTATTGATTAAACAGAAATGTATCATAATATCGTAACTTCGTAAGTACATAGTTACTTCGTACTTGGGATGTTGGAAAAGGTTGTCAAAGGTTTTTGTGCGGTTCTGAGGATGATTGTTGTGTAATGAAATCGAATATAATACAGTAAGGTATCCAGAAAGATAGGGAAAACACCAAAAATGTAGATAGGTAGGTATAGAATTTTATTAGCGGATATCATAGGCAATGCGCCTCAGGTCATCATAATAATATGTGAGCAGATTTAGCTTGCAATATTAATAAGAAATGAATGAGTGTTATTTTTACTTTTCAAAATGACAGTTTAGGATGAATGTCATAATGAATGTATCATCGTTTGAGTTTGCTAACTACAACAGGGAAAGTAAACGAGAGAATGAATGCAAGTTTTCATTGTATCTGCTTGTGCTTGCTTGCACGAGCCTGTATAGTTTTTCCCCAGAACGATGCGTGCATTATATTGTATGTACATACAAAAACTACACTTTTGTGCTTAGATCACAGGGGGATCAGAACCATCATCATCGGAGGAAGGCATAGAACTGATCCCGATGTTCTGATAACGAGACAGAGACCACACTTAACAATACAAAAGTGCATGAAGGGTGAAATGAATGTATAAACTCTCTATTGTACCGTGTAAACTAAAATTAGTACTCCATGAGCGATTACATTTACTAATAAAAATTTGCATTTTGCATAGATAGATTAGTTGTTTTAAACCAGTTCAATTACGATATGCCTTAGATGGTATTAATTAAAATTGATTTTAAATTAATAGTAATACAATAGATACATTTCCATTGCTTTTTTTCTTGGACAAATTACATCAATTATAAAAATAGTTGTAATTTTCCATTTTGGAAAAATAGAAAGAAAATGTAGAAAACTACAATTAAATTGCATTTAATTTTTAAAGTTTGTTTAATGAGTGTGATCTTTAATTGTAGATTTTTCTTTGGTCATTCTTTGAAAACGAAATTTTAACCATAAATTGTCAATCAGGTACGTTTTGTATACCAGCGTTCTTCATAATGGGGTTTTATTTGAAAAGTACGGTGCCTATAACAAATACTACTCACCTAACTGCAGAGGATGACAAGGAATAGTATAAATGCACACACTATACTACCTATTTCGTTTAGTGACACTTCAATTCAATATATGATATATTAAGCACAATATACCCAAACTATTATAATAAGCAGTAGGTACCTATATGTCATTGTGACACTAACTGCATTGATATGTACACTGTATAGGATAAATCACGTTCTACTCTGTAAAAATGAATTCTGCTACTTATAATAGCAATAGAAACCAGGAAGTAAAGCTTCATTGTGAGAGATATGTGTCTATACCACATTAATGTTATATGTGCAATGACTTAAGAAGGAAGTGTATTTTATAATATTGTTATACACAACGAACACAAGGGTTGCCCTTTGTGCTCTTCATGTGGTTTTGTGTGACTGTGAGTTTATGGTGGGTTGAGTGCAGCTGTGAGGTTAGAGAAGATGCGGATAAGGTTAGGAGAGATAAGCCAGAAAAAGGTAAAGAGAGTATAGGGGGATCAGAGACACAGATCTCTCATCCCACACTTCAAGTCTTCTTCTTCGCCTCTTCAGTCCATCAACCTTTTCCGCTTCAAAATCATGTTTTCTTTTTTCTACCAGCAGCAGTCCTCATCCGAATATAATACACCTTGCAGCATATTCGAGGATGTCATGATACTTATTGCCTCAAGGACAAAATCATCTCATAATCAACTACATAAAAATCGTGATATGTATTAGAAAACTATAGTACACTACAACTACAGCGAGTATCTAAATTTAAATGCACCTGCCTGAAATGCACTCAATATTGTTATCTTCTCAAATATTACACAAATCCAATATCTAACTTAATTTGCTACAGAGTAACAACTCGTGTCTAAAAATATACTGTAACCAGTCAACTCAATATGCACACTTCAGATTGTCATTGCTTAAGCAAAATATTTTCTTTTCATTCGAACTGGTTGTTATGTTCAGTAACTAATAAGTTACAAAAATCATCAATGTATCTGTAATCGATAGAAATCTACTAATCTACGTACTGTGGATAAGTACATAGTTTAAGTATATTGTACCTATGGGAGAAAATGAACTGATCATAAAGATAATTAATACAGACACAGGTATGGTATCATGTTTTAATAATCTAATTAGAGGTTTTACCTTAATATTATGTAAACTGTTTGCAATTAAGTTATGAATGACAAAAAACTTATTAATAATTGTTCTTTAATTACGCACCCGTTAGCTGGTCGAATGGCGAGTTTTATAAGAATTGAATGTTAACTACGATTTTACTCACCTAAGTCTACAAAATATATATGAATATTATGAGATATTTTAAAACAAACTTGGAAAAAGAAAAAGAAAAAAGCTTGGAAATTAACATGCGACAAAAATATTTTAAAAATATTGGGTTTATTTTACTAATTACTATAATCCTTTTAATCCTAGTTGTACAGATATGAATCAAGAAAAGAATCAAAAAATCTAATTGTTTTGTAGGGAAACGTTTGTCTATGTGAAGAACTGTTGGTATAAAATACTTTGTACTTGTACATTTGGTTTCATTTTAATTGAATTAACTGTAATGTGTGCAATTCTGAATTGATTTTTGCATTGGTCGTGATACAAATGATTTAAAGTATTTTCAAAGATGGAAAATAATATGAGAGCAATAATTGTGCACATAATGAGCATCTACAGGTTGTTGTAAGTGATTTATAGGTTAATAATGCTGGAAAAAAGCTAGAATATAAAGGAAGATAATATGGGAAGACAAGGATGTTTTATATTCAGAGCGTGGCGAAGCAATGGTATAGCTATATTGTAAGGATTGCAATTGAGTGAAATACAAAAGTGGAGTTTACGCATTGAAAGTCAAATCAATTCGTCGTGAGTCAGTTTGAAAGTGGAAAGAGTTGAGGAAAAGTGTCGTGAGTGACTCATTCAGAATTTATGAGGCATAAAATAAGTACGTCGAGAGAGAGAGATGGAGATGGCCCTACAAGATGCTTTCAAATCCCTTCGACTACACGACGATGGTTCAGTTAACTTAAGTTGACTTCCTTGACTTCAGTTTCGTTCAAGTACAAATGAAACGAGAACGAAAAAACATGTTGATGTTGACAAAAGTGAATTGTCTGCACAAACATGCATTCATGAACGACAAATCAATTCAGCTCAATTTGTTCCCAGCAGCATCGTGTAGTAATAGTTCTGGTTCTTCTCTTTTATTATTCTGTTGTGTACATACATTATGTACTAGGCCTTATGCTGTGTACAAAACTCATGAAAAATTGTTACATTAAGTACCTACAGCAATGAAAACGCTATATCTAATAGTATAATTTTTCTCACTTACAAATACTAACTGAATGGACTGTGACATACATTTATCCGTCATTACTTTATCAATTTTAATACACTTTACAATTACATAATATAAAATTTAGCCATTTGTTTTCAAATACCTTTTTCCTTTTTACAGTCTCATTCATTCCCAACTTCTTACTGACACTTTTCTAGTTTTAAAATACAAAAATTGTGTTTAAAAATATCTTATCCAAGAAAATTAATAGAAATGTTTACACAACCCAAAAAACTAACTTCGACCTACTAATTTCTATTGAATTAAATTTATTGATAAAGTTCAATTTACAAAAGGACATTAAGGCAATTCCAAAAATTGAATAAGATAATTTCCTGGTTAACCCTGGCTAAGTATGTGACATTACATCTAC
>JAQFYB010007847.1:0-10385 GCA_034694085.1 Pogonognathellus longicornis
TGTTTGGTTTTATATCGTATTACATGAAATGTAGTTATTTTATAAAAACAAGTTTATTCATGGTATTAATACAAAGTGCCTGTAAAACAACCAGTCTATTTTTTAGTAGTATTAAACTAGTAATTAAGATATTTTCAAGCATTTTAATAGAATGTATTAACAATTTATTAGGTAATCATTTGTATGCATGTAATGCATTTTAGCAATTGCAGGGTCCTTTGCTTAGTCCTTCCTTGTCAATTGCAGCAACAAAACTATTTACTGTCATGAAATGTAAACAGAGTTCTGAATGCTTAATGAATTTTTCATATTGTGCAACAATCAGATGAAAAAAAAATGTATTTGTAATAAAATGATTGTTGCATCCATCGTATCGTGTGGTAATAAAAGAAGCCTGGTAAAACTGCAGTTGAACATGATCCTTGTGTATTTAATCGAATATTACATTATATAACACAAAATGCATAATAACATGGAATAATACTCCCAGTAGTGTTCAGAACTGTACACACTGCTGCAATCCTATCTCACAAGGTGCTTATATGTGTAAGGAGCACTAAGATAATATAAATTCAAGACTTCACCTCATTCCTTCAGTGAAAAATAACAACACTGAAGGAAACCAAAGTAGTTTGAATGTGATTATCTTAACAAAGTCTACGAGATTGTTGTACACAGTGTACTCTGCACATGCAGACAAGACACACATTGAGTGCACATGCATGTACTTACATGTATGTAGTAATACCTAATACTACAATTGCGTCTTTCTTTATATACATACTTTAGAAAAGAAAGATGTTCTTGTAATGTAAGTAGACTAGTGGTTAGATAGAAGTACACTTGTACACTTGTGTTTGTGTCATGTACTGCTATTGCACTTTATATTGTAAATGCATCCTACTTTTCTGTACCAGCACATTAAAGCATAACACACTTGTGTGTTTAGCTACCACTATACTACTATGTATTACTACGCTTTACAATTACATCGAGTCTCTACAAATACTTATTACTATTCCTATAGCTCTCTAATATATTCCTTTATGTATTTACTTACAAGTTAATGTAGTATCAGGACACAGGACACATACACACATATTAAAGACTGTATGGTTGTGCTTGTGGTGGTGAGTAGACTTAACATAACGCAACGATAACATAACAGTGTGAGAAGACATATGGAAAACCCCTTGAGTGTGAGACCATAACATAACACGAGATTTGGAGCCCAGACTGTGGCAAGAACCTAGAACCTAGAACACATACAGACAACAATAATAATACTGTGCATATTACACTACGGATGAGTCTATGTAAGTCTAGTGTCTGTATTACATATACAATAATACAGGCTTTTACTTGTACATTGTATATACACAGAGAGACTGAAACTTAATGTTCGCTAAAGCTAAAGCTAAAGTAAAACTACTAAAGGATAATATGGGTGAATCTGTAGGAGGATATATTTGATGGTTGTTTACAGTACAGTAGTAGTAATAGTAATAGTGGAGAGTGTTGTGTGTTTGTATGTGTAATGTGTATACAGTGTACATACAGCAGTGTAATGTAATGGTACTAGTAAGAGTTAAGAGACCAGGACCATCAGCAGTCGAGAAAGAGACCACGAGAGCCAAAGGGAAATAGTAGTTGTACTTGTAGTAGTAAACCAACATAACATAACGAAAAGGCTCAGGCTCTGAGACTGTGTTGTGTTGTGTAGTGTTTTGTGTGTGTAAAGTTGAGATATTCTTCGAGTAGTACTGCATACTTCTACTTGCTGGTTAGGTATGTTATATTATACCTTCTCAGTCACTTACAATCGCAGTCCTCTTCCAAGTCTCATGAGAGAAACACAAAACAGAAAATTACGTGTTCAATTCACCTTGCGTACACATTTTTACCTTTTGCTCTTGTGTTCAAGGATTCATTGAGTCTGTGTCTAAACTCCACACTCCTTTATAATACATACACCACAAAAGCACAAGTAGTTTTTGAATGTTGAAGCTTCAGTTATTGCACCAGCTTCAACAGCAGGTCTCTCTACCTTATTGTGCTTTGGCGGATGTACTGTGTGAGAACGAATAAGCCTGTCTGTCTTAACTTACAAACAGTTTAACTTAATGGCAATGCGAAGCTTTGCCCTCGTCTTTTCTGTGTGCATGGATTCACTGAGGTGTATTTAGTTAACCAGAAATTCTAAACTATAATATTCCATTTTAAGATTCGTTATACTGTGTGGTTTTTAAAAAAACAATTAGCATTGGGAAAGGAAAGGACATTCGGGACTTTTGGGACTGTGTTACAAGAAAGTTGAAAAATGCATCGTACTACATGAATTAGTTAATTTTTGATCATTGTCATTTTAGGAGGATATTCCTGGGAGGCATCTGCAATTTTCGTTATACAAAATGTATCAAGTTTTTGTTTTTATTGTAGACTGACGTATTGGATTATAAGTACAGAAATCATTCTTTCTATAAAAAATATCGGTTTTTACCCAAAAAAAGAGTAAGATTTCTTGAAACTTGAGATTTCCATTTTTGTGTTGTGTTTTGAGCGGTTTGACAGTAGGAGAGATACAATTACTTAATATTTATTGAGAATTGTATGCAAGGATTTATTAACTACTTTGTTTATGTGTATGATATGAGTGTGTGTGTGCAATATTGTTATGTACACTCATGGTACACCAGTAGGAATGAACTCTGAATCTTATGAATCATGAAGCAAACAGAAATTATGTACACGGAACAAAGGAGCCTTTTTAATGCTTAGAACAAGTGCAAGTGAGGATTCATCCGTGTTAGTAGATTGAATTAAGACCGGAACGATTGTTTGAAGTTTGCCATGTAAGAATGCACGTACCTACATAAACATTATAATTGTGTGTAGCTCTTTTGATTCACTTTTTCATTTGAAGGACTTGAGAATTTGCTTGTTTGTTTTAAGGAAAATCTGAGCCTAAATCGAACTTGTTTATCTTTTATTCATTAACTTGTTCAACTATTATCTGACCTTACCTTTTATGGCACTCTGTAAGTAAGTAAGGTTGACTCGCATTGGTGTAAAAATGAAACCTGTATTAATCTTCGTTTTTTTAGGCTGAAAATGACATTTGTTTTTCTGCTAAAGGACTCCAAGTCATTCTGGATGGATTAAAAGAGGTTGAAGTCTTGATTTAATTAACATTGCAAGAAAAAAAGACTCATGTGTGTGAAACTTGGTTTCATTGATAGTTCTTTAGGCCAGTAGTTTAGTGTAATGGGATGAAAATCGTGTCGTGTGTCAAAACTACTGGTTTGGTTTAAAAGAAACGTTTCTTTAAAACAAAACTCATAGAGCATTTCAAGGATCCGCCTATCTCAAAGTGTGATTTGTTGTGAATGGCATCCCTGATCTCTCTTGACCGTGACAAACAGTTCTAACAAGCAAAAACTGTCTAATTAATTTGTGTGAACAGTTTTATCGTAAAAAAACCATAAAAATTCAAATCATAAACCATTTCTTCACTGACATATAAATGTCCTCGTCATTTTTGACAACATAACAACTTCAAACGCTATTATACTTAAAACACCTACAAAATGTTCTTCTAAGAGTCAATTTCTGAACAACTCATCACAATGTTCGTCGTATCTGTATTACAGGTAAGCAAAAAATAGCTTTTTAAAATTTGTACACTTATCTGTATACCTAAAAGTACAAGAACCAAGGTATAATTGTTGCTCACACTGCGTAGTAATTTACGAAACAAGTCTTTTCTACAAATTATTTGCAGTTTTTAATCTATGTGTTCATACCTACTTAATGTATAGGAATATAAATTCTCATATTGAAAACATTGCAATATTCTGTATACATATACATGTAAAGTACAGTCTGTTAAGAAAGAAAAGAGACAAAGACCAGATTTGCCATCAATTACGACAATGTATCAAGTAAATTGCTACCTTAGGAATATCGATAGCGTTTAACGAAGCGGAGCTGAGATTTATTTCATGTGATGTGCGTGCCTTAGAAGAAAATTCAGACAGAGAGAATACGCAACACTCTTTATGTACAGTGTTATGTAGTACAAGTTTATCTTTCAATTGCCTTCCGTAAACTTTCATTGCATACCTCAACCATCCTATACGAGTAATACTAGTAATAATTTGTCTGACACACAAACACTGTGTGTCTACGCCTAGTCTATCTACATACTAATATTACTATCCTACTAGTACAAACTGTAACCTGAACTATAAAATTGTCTCAAAGCCTTTAACAGTAGTTTAGGTAATCCTAGTACAACAAAGTAAACAAAAATGCTTGGAGTAAAGTAAAACCCCTTGGTTTTCCCGAATGTGACACATAAAGCAAAGAAAATGCACAATAAACGTTCACTCAAGTAATTTCAAAATTACAACTTCTTTAGTAAGTATGAGCATTTTAAGCGTGTTGAAGATACACGTATGTATTTCTGGATCAGATTTAGAAGGGTGTCATTTGAGTGTATTATTATAAGTGTCTCTCTGTATATTAAGGACTGGCTAAAGAACTGCAATCAGAATTAAATAGCTGGTATGTGTTTCTCGCCCTTATTTAGTGAGTAGGTGTATGTATATAGTATAAAATGTTTGTAATGTATTTGTGTATAGTTAGAATAGCAATGCAAGATGGATAGATACCTACATAGCATTACAGACTGATTTAGGAGATGAACACGATGTCTCCTTGTTAATTATTAGCTCTACAGACTGAATTAAAGTGAGCTCAACTAAATTTGGTAAACCAGATCTGATCACATCAAAAAATGTTAACGTCAACTTGTGGTAAAATAGAAAACATTCAACCGACTCAATCTTATCTTCATACGTGTCTCACAGTTGCTTCTACTAAACACAATATTTAGTAATAAGAAATAAAGAGCAAAGTAGTGCAAACTGTATCAGCTTGGATACCTACATGTATAATAATAGGTGTAGGTAGTATAGTTTTAAGTTGAAATAGGAACTCTACTCTACTAATAAAGGTTTAAGTTGTAACATGCATTCAGAGTCACAATGCTCAATTAAGCGGTTGAGAAACGGTGACAGTCTTTGTGTGTACTAACGAAATAGGAGGAAAGCTTCACGCCTCGTTTCGTGGAAGATGCTTTTAGACGATAGCAATTGGGCGGCATGCTCTGCGTATATATGTACGTGCATTTCCAACCAACAAATCCACGGAAATAAATACAATTTCACACAGCAAAGCAAAGTGTACCAATATGTATACCAGATCTCATTTTCTTACTCAATAATGTAAATAGATATATATCGTATGTATCTATAGATGGGTAAAGTATTAGTATAGATACACAAGGCCACATAATAAGTAGCAGATGCCCACAGTCAGTCGTACAAGCATGAATGAACAGATGCATTTCTTGTTTCTCTAAATAACGGAAGCAGGAAAGAACCAAATAATGTTTACTTGTACTAAATACTTTTACACAATAATATTCTTAGAAAAATCATTTTAGAAATTATATAATCTGTTAAATACGTTTGTATTGTATTCCAGTTGTATTAAACAACATTGCAAATACAATCATATATTATACTTGTTGTAATTACAGATTTTTTAATAGCTAATGACATTTTGGGGAAAATGCAGAAAATTCACTATTCTCTTCACGTAAAATTCACTTATGGACAATACAGGACTTGAGACACAAATATACTTTTTTAATATCAAATTATAACTTTAATTACATGAAACTACATATTTCATAATAATTCTTTATATTTACATCAATACTCCGCTTTTTTGCAACAATGCAGATCCTTTTTCACATATTATTATATTGACTCTTCACGATGCGTCTTTACGAAATCTACCTTCTTCTACTTCACATTGTACTACATGAATTATTTAAGTTTTAATCTTTACTATTTTAGGAGGAAAACCCGAGGAGTCATCTGAAATTTTAGTTAAATAAAATATAAGAAGTTTTGGTTTTTAATGTAGACTGACGTATTGCATTATAAGTAAAGATATAATTCTTTCTATGAAAAAATATCTGCTTTTACCCAAAAAAACGTAAGAATTCTTGAAATTTGAAATACTTTTTACTTCTAGAGCAAGTGTAAGTGAGGATTCATCCGTGTCACATCATGACGAACGGACACACAATTATAATTTCCCATTTCCACAATAAACATAATCATCATACATCATACTAAACACATTATAGCATTTTCGCATAATATTCTATACACAACAATTAGGAGTTGTTAATTGTGTATGTATAAAACTAATAAAATACAAAGGAGACTGTATAGAGTTAAGATTCTTACAAATAGGATAAATGCATTGCAATCTTTTTCCAAAATAACTTGAGGAAAAGTATTTTGTAGTTGTTAGTTTAATGAAGAAGAGAATTGCAAAGTGTAAAGGAATGAGACTAATTAACTCTGATATTTCCTAACTGGTATATTTGCACACTGAAAGTGTCCTTTTATTACAGTCACCTGGTGTTTTTGCACTTGAGTATGAGAACCGATAAAATAGCTTTCAATTGTATTCGTGCATTGTAATTCCTGAAGTCTGCAATAAACATTTACTACCGAACTAACTAATGGTAGTAAAGTGTAAATTAACCAATCTTAGTTAGAGCCTAGTACCTACATAATTGTTTGAGTGCAAGATAATGAACTTGTAATTATCACACAGATATAAATAAACTACTCAAAGCAGTATCGGCATGTATTAATGCATAGGTACCAGTAGAATAAATTCCTATAAATACACACAGAAGGAGTTTATCACTTTCCAAGGACTGTCCAGAGAGAAATGCAATAATAATGAAATAAATTCAATGTTAATCAAATCAAGATCAAGTTGGTCATGAACTTAAGTAAATAATTCCCTGTGTAGTGTGTGTAGCTATTTAGAAACCACATTAGAATTAGAGGTGAATCGACAAGGTAATTCGAATAAAGAAAAGACTACACAATAAAAACTTAGAATTTACATACGGCTTTGTTTATTCGTTCTATGTATGGCAAGTGCTTCTGTAAGTAAAGTATTGTACTTACCACTGGCGTAGCCGGAAGGGATTAATCCCCCCATCGAAATTCGGGAAAAAATTCTTTATCGTAAGCATACCAATACATAAAATCTCAAAATTTTTCGCGTTATGAGCGAATTTTATGCATTTTAAATATTGTGTTGATTTTTGCCCGAATTCGCAAAAGCTCATTTCTTCGTCATGCTTTGAGTCCCCCCTCCCGAAATCTACTCTTGGCTACGCCTGTGGTACTAACCTACGTATAGGGATTATTTTCACAGATTTTCACTACACACTACATTATTTCATTGGCAGTGAGCTATTGTTTGAGCTTTTAGAATTAATAACCTTCCCACTTGATCCGTTGATTGTTCTGATTACATTGCTGCTACATACGTGCGTGTATTGTAATAATATTTAATTGTTCCACGCTGCGTTTTCCCATAATGCAATTATAATTATAATAATAAAATAGATCGCCGCAAGTGTCTAATGTCTAATACTTAGATAGGGCTGATAGACCTAAGTAAACTCTGCTTGTAAAAATAATTAGAACAACTTGTTTCAGCAATTTCATTTCATTTCGTTTCTTGACTGTTTGTGTGTGTGACGATATCTGAACAATCTACAGTGTATTAGTACGACTTGGCAATGAAATTATTAATGTAGAATCCAATACACACTCCTCCGGTTTAATATTTATAATTCCACACGAGTAGTTTCTGGTCTGGTAATGGATTTAGAAATTTCTTGTCATATTTTCCTACTTGTTTATGAATATAAAATATGTACCTATGTATATTAACAATACGTTTACCAGTATGAAGTATATAAATGCTTTTTAAAGGGCTAAAAAGACTTAATAATAATACTAGAACTTGGAAAGGAATTTAGAAAATATGAAATGAAACCACTCGCTCAGTATAGTACTCTCAATATTTTTTTCTGTACATGTATGTCTGGTTGTATTTGTATGTATGGATATCCGCAGAGTCAGACTGTTATACTTTGAGTGCATTAGCACAACTAGATTCTGGAGTGAAGCAATGCAGTGTGAATTAAAACGAAAACTCAGAACTCACTTGACTTGAGTTGAGTCTACTAAGTAATTGAGTGCGGAATAAAAAATTGAAATTGATCGTTATAGAATTTTATTGTTGGTAATGCCTCACACTCAATATTTCTAATACTGTGTGTTCTTACACATACTACATACAAAACGAGAAGTTCTCATTCATAATACCTATACGACGAATCTTGATAAAAAATCTTGGTTGATACACACAGACTACTAACTTGTGTAGTTTAAAAGAGACTCTTCTACATGTAAAAATAACAACATCACTATACAGACTTGACGGCCAATGGCAATGCTAAATAGGTATACAAAGCTATACAAGGCTGTAGCTCTTTAGTAGTAGTCTCCCCTTACTATTTTTAAGTTGTAGCTCCTTTTATTACTTAAAGTCAACTTGAATGTACATACATACTTTCCTACACCACTATTTTTGTTTGTACTACATTACTGTTTTCAGAATTTCACTTTTTTTCGGAGTAGTACAGACGTATTCTAGAGTATTAGTATCTGTATACACACATATTTGAATTTGAGTCGTCTTGATTTTGTATTAGTGTGTATAGTGTATGTATGTGTATTTTTTGCTAATTTACAATATGAATACATGGTGTCTCTTATCGGTTTTACAAGGAAAGAATCGTAGTCACATCCCTCGTGTTCACAGATATCGAAACTAAGCAAGTTTATGCCATTAAGCAACTCTTCCAGCCTGAAATTCACGTACTGACATTAAGTTTACGAATAAAATATTATAGGCAATTCTCACATTGCATTGACGTCTGGAGAAGCTTTTGTACTACTGCACTTCTACATGGTCGCTTGTACTTGTTGTAATCACCCTGAAAGCATCGGCGTGTACTTACTTTTACATTAGTACTTGAAGCCTTCAGCCTTTTGCCTTGCTCTTCAGACAATTAGTTCAGTTACTACACTACACACTTTTGTACTTGCACACTATTTTCCTCCACAACTTAGTATTAAATGAAACGAACAAAAAATCATCTTGTGCAAGATCGTCATAATAAGAAAAGAAGTAGAAAACTTTTTTACTTTCTTCATACTACGTAGTAGTGTCTATGTAGAATAATAGTAGCATCTGTAGTTCGTAATACACACAAAAGAACTTTGTGTGTGTACAATTACAACAATCCTATAAAATATCTATACAGTCCTTGTTGTGCACATTGTGCAGTGATTACTATTACACCTAGTAGAGTGCTCATATTAAGCGAAGGTACAGATACAACATACAGGTAGGTATGTATAAAGCATACACATACAATAATGCAAAGGAGATGATTTAAAAAATTATTACTGTATAAGTTTGTGCTGTAAGTATAAAAGACAGATGTGTGCCATTCGGGTTGTATAATTTTTTAGTGTATAGCTAGATGCAGTATCTAGGTAGCATAATAACACAGTGAATGTAAGAGTTGCAATAATACTTGGTAAGCAGGTGCTGAGAGTTTTAGTAGTGTGATTCAAAGTCCAATGTTGTGTGTAATAAATACATAATACTACAAGCCAGAAAATTAATACAGCAGTCAACTCACATCACACACATCACATTGCAGACGAGTCCTTATCTTACAATCGTGGTTTGCCTTATAATCAGCTACCACAACTCATAAAGGAGTATTATAAAACAAGCAACAAAGTTGACAAAAAGTCTTCATTTTCATTATCATTCGTAGTGTACATCCTCCAGCGTTTTTTCTTCTTTATTGTTGCCCGAAACTAACATTTTTTTATTCCAGAGTGTATTTCTAACTTCTCTAGTTTCATTGTATCTGATTTATGTAACATCAGTTGTAAATTTGTAAAATATAAATGCATTCACTTCTTTAGTACAGCATTGCACGCTTACACTTTTTACGTTATCATTTACTTATAGACTGGGTGACACATTTTATGCTTAAAGATTGGATTCGTGCTAATAAAACAATACAAATAAATCAAGCCTGGCCTGAATGTATCTTTTAAGAGTATTATAATATTAACGTTGATTATGTTTAAAAATACTGGTATTAAATCACCATTAATGAAATAGAAACAGAATTAGACTTCTAAGAAGCTTTTCGCTGATGAAATGGTGTTAGAGACCTTTGTATTGTATGCAAGTGATCTTTAGTACTCTGATTTGAACCTGAAGCGTGACTTTTTGTAAGGGAAACTTGTAAGACATCATTGATATTGTAGTATTTTCGAAAGTTATACATCGGTCTTTTCTATGTGTTTTTAGAAAATCGTCAAATGCCATACTGGCCC